>JAFIDM010000004.1:5265341-5277956 GCA_023159025.1 Thereuonema tuberculata
TATTATGTTTGGTGGATGTCACACTCTGTAGTGGTCAAACGGTTAGAGATATTGGAATGAAACCTTCACCATTGTGTTCAGTATCAAAAAGTAGGTGACCACGTCCAAACAATCAGACCTGTAGGACCACTCCCTGACCCCCTAAGGAGTGTTTTGCTAATAATGGGTTGCTAAAAACCAAGAAACCTGGTATTGTTTTAATTTCCTTATTATTATAAATGTGATTGTTGCGAATGCAAAAGACGCAATTGTGGCGGCGACGCCGTGCGGAAACACGAGATGCTAATGCAAAGCGAGAAGCTTCACGCTTGCGTAAAGAACGGTCTCGCTCAAAGTCAGAGACAAGAGACATAGAGCGAGAAAGAAATGCTGAAGCATATCGCCGACTACCATCTGATCGCTTCCGATAAAATTTGCTTATAAAATTGTGCATATTATGGGACCGCTTTGCTTTTGACACTGTCTGAAAGCATTAATTACCTTGTTGTTATTGTTTTTATTCTGTAGACAATTCAGTGAAATAATTGAAGATTTTAGTACAGAATTTAAATTCAAATTTCAATTTTTCTTTAATAAAATAATGTTAATTTTTTTAGCATTATCCTGTCATTATATAAAATACAATTTATTTTATCTACGGGTTTTTTTTTTATTTATTTATACATATTTTTTTTTTTTTTTTGTAAATTGATGAAAAATTGAAGTTTTTGTTTAAAGAAGTAGCAAATTACAATTGGAAATTGGAAGAAGTTTTATCCAGTTGTGGAGTATGAGAATGTTAGGCGTGATCTCTTTACTTGAGATTAGATAAGTGTAATAATGTTGTTGACTCGATTTAAAGAGACCGCGGTGGGTTCCCATAAGATGCGAAGGAGGGCGCTGCTGTTAATGGCGGCTTTTGGATGGCAGGCGATGCGATCGACGTCTAGTTAGCCTCTGATTTCGACCGCAAACGACTCAGGATACAAACCAACGAAAAACGAAGGAAACCCTGACCCTCGGACCCAACATGAGAGATCTGACTCACGTCCGATCCTCGACGATGAGGATCCCAATCGCCGGACGGTAGAAGAATTCCAACAACAGATACAGGTCAGAGCCCAGGGAAGGGAAGGACGGAGAAGGAATCACCGGCGAACACTGACTCATTCGCCCATCCTATCTTCCCCCTTCTCTTTCCCAATTTTATAATCATTGTTACTGTATTTAAAGCTTCCTTAGTCATTCCGCGATCTTACTACGAAACAAAAATATTCCAACCGAACAGTGTTATTCTTCAAGTACTCGATAATCTGGAATTGAAATTATCAACACGATTTGTATCTTTTTTTGGACGTTTAAAGATCTCTTCGTTAGGCCTAAAATATTCAATCGAAAGGGTCCAAGGAATGTCATATTAACCCCATCGATTTATACAGACGAAGCTAAACGAGGACACTGACATTCTCGCGCTCTACCCTTGGATTAATCCATTTGAATCCCTTAAGGCTGTATTTTTCCTTAAGAAAAATAAAAATAAAAAAAAAAATATTCCAAAAGAAAATAAGTTGGTATTTATAAATTGATCACTGGGACCTTTTCTTTCCGAGTGTTGACTCTCCAACGTGTGATGACGAGGTTCCTTCTGCGATATTTGAATCTCGGAACCAGTTCCTGGTGTGGGCGGCCCCTTAGGTCAACTTGGCCCTGGCAGACGTGGACTGTCTTGTAACTTTATCCTTAGAAATGACGGAATATTCTGAACTCCCAGCCGATTTTCCGGGATTGTGTTTACAGTCCGGAATTCCGTGAATCACTGGGGGAGCCTTCAACCGCCGCCAAAATGTATTTCATTCCGTATCAGAAGGTGAAGTAGGTTTAAATTGAATTCATTACAAATCGACTGCAACTTATAAATAACCCTTTTGTATAATGATAAGATCAAACTGACCCATTACTATTAAGCGATTAAAATTGTTTTATTGTTGGTATTTTATCGCAACTGATGACAA
Source organism: Thereuonema tuberculata (assembly GCA_023159025.1). Lineage (NCBI taxonomy): Eukaryota > Metazoa > Arthropoda > Chilopoda > Scutigeromorpha > Scutigeridae > Thereuonema > Thereuonema tuberculata. The sequence continues at coordinate 5,267,333 of JAFIDM010000004.1, forward strand.
ACATTAAAATTAACGTTAAATTAATTAAAATTCTTACAGTTCAACTGTTCGTTCAATCAAGGATAATTTCAATGAAATTATTCGTATTTAGACTTTTTCCAACATAGGATCCACGATCGATATTTTAAATTTAAATTTTTACTTTAATATTTTTAAATATGATTATATGTTTCTTGTAGTTATTTTTTAAAGTTTATGAAGCCACTTTGGTTTGAAATTGGCAAATTGCTTGTTGAGACTTGAACCTTTCGAATTCCAATACATTTGATTCGATGGTTATCAAGTGTTTGGAGGTGGGGAACTTGTTGATCGATTGTTGTGATTGTGTTATCAATGAAGGAAATTTGTAGTTCATATTTACAATTACTTCCGCTATTTTGAAACATATGTCCGCCACGTCCTCGAGACCAAAACGTGTATTAAAAAAATATCTAGGTACAGTTTTTAGGCGTAAATCCATTCGTCCTTCACGTAATGGTTGCAGCTTCTTGTTCATAAAGTTTGGCTTTTTTGCAATTCAATAAAAAAAAATGAGGAAAAACATGCAAAAAATAAAGTTCTTTGGAGTTAATTTGAATCGATGTTTCTCGAATTCAAAATATTCTCGTGAGATAAATCTAACGAATTCAAATATATTCTTTGATATCATGTCAAGAAACAAAAAATATGATTAGAAAACTTAAAATTAATATTATAAAAATAAAAAATTTAGATCATTTTGTTTTAATTATTATTTTACTTGGGTTTACTGTTTTGCCATACATGCGATGACAAGTAATACATTCATTACCATCCGTTTTGTTTTGTTTTTTTAATTGGTTATTTGGCTTAAAAAGCAGTATTCATATAGAATTTGAATATTTAGAATTAGGAGTACATTTCTATAATTTCTTTTACTTTAAAACATAAGACAAGCACAATGTAAAGATTTTTTTTTATTTTTTTTTTTATTTTTTATTAAAATGCTTTTTATTTTCATTAGTAAGGATGAGAAAATCTTAATTATGAAGTATTTCATTAAGAACGTGTACTTACGTTTCAAAATAGTTAAGTAAGTTGAAAAGTGATCAGATAAAAATGAATAAAGTGAAAAATCTCATGTGTCAGTCGTTTTATTTAAACTACTGTTACGAAATAATTTTGAGTTTCGTTAATAATTAATTTACCGAATATTTGTCAAATGTTGGAATAATGGAATCATTATTTATTTATTCTAAATTCAATTTAATAAACATCATTAAATTCAAGTCTGTGGTATTTAAGGTTCCCAGAAAGTGGTAGTAAAAAGCTATTAATATTATTTAATTTAATATTTTATTTCGACATTGGGCAGATATTTTCAGCATATTTACAAAACTGTTTGCATTTTGCGATTTTTAAGTATTGAAACCTACGTAGGCCTATATTCTATTTTGAATCTATTCAGTCAGTTGCTGATTAAATTTCATGAAAATACAAAATTTGGTTTTGTTGTTTAACAAAATTAAGTAATTTGAAATCTACTTTTGAATCCAGTAAAAAAAAAATTATCTAAGATTCTTATGTAAATGAATTCTCTGTGAATATCAGAAACATTCAGTTAAACTTATTTATGTTTCGTGGGTATTGTTAGATTTCTATAATATAAACAATGTTTAAGTTTCGTTCTTGTAAAGTGACGATTGAATGTTTGACTGAGAAGTGATAATTAGAACTTAGATAATAAAGATACAATACTTATTATGATGACATTGTAAAAACAAGGCAAACATCAGTTTTGTCAGTCATCTAACAAATATCGCAAAAAATTTAAAACTTAAGGTCCTGCAAATTTATATTTATGTATAGATATGATTGTTGCACTATTACAACGTGACACAATACATGTAACGCTATGAAGCAAAAATTAAGCCTTTGACATCATTTTAACCAAAAAGTTAATTTTACGATTTTTAGCACCCATTTGGTAGCTATTGTGATAGTGACCACAATCGGTAGCGATTGCGTTTGTCCTGTCCGTCCATCCATGTCTGTCCACCCCTAACAACTCCCGAACAGAAGATCGGATCTACAAACGGGATTTCATAATCGTGTTCAGAGACACAAACAACATAGAAATAGAGTATTTTTAGCCCCCCCCCCCCCGTTCAAGATATTTGTCATTGTTTTCATTGGATTTCCGCTATTAGGTTGAATTTCAGAAATGCAACCATCTTATTTCAGTTGTCAGTTATAACTTCATGGGTAAGTTCTCGGACTTATATACTGAAGGTTGTCGGTTCGATTCCGTGTATCAACTTTTTTTTTCTTCTCTTAATCTTGCGTGTTTAATGTCCGCGTGGATTTGTTTTTCTTGTTTTCCCAACTTTTTTTTTATTTTTCCTTTCGTTTATATACTTCCTTTTTTATTATTGTTTTGAAATGTTTTAAATTATTATGGGTCGCTCTTAAATGTATGCTTTAGCACAAAATTATATTCTCTTGTTAATATTATGAATTATAATGCATCAGCTTTTGATTACGTTTTTTTTTTTTCATTAAATATATAGTATTTAGATATTTTTTTAATTTTCCTTGTTTTGTTTTTTTTTCTCTCCCAATCCTTCGAACGTGGACCGTGGTTATTCAAAGACCTCTTGATGCTGTTTTTTTCCTTAATTTGCTTGTTTTTGAAAACAACCTGGACATTTGATCAGTTGCGACTCCTACGCATTTTGACCTCTAATGAGGGTTGGGTAATTTCCACTGGAGAAGATGATGATGATGATGGGAATTTTGATCCGCAATAATCTTCAGATTCCCAGGAAAGTTGATAAGTGAAAGCGATGACTGTCGTCTTGATTCGCGAACGCCGCCGTATCTCCACGGGATGCTGTGTCAGTCGTCGCCAGGCGACAATCAAATGCCTCTACGATAAAGAAGTCGTTATCAGAAAAAAAGAAACAAAACCTAGTTTTTGTTTTTAAATATTTAAACCTGATTCTGACGATGCGTTTGTCCGATCGCAATCTACGAACATTAAACTAAAACAATTTATTGAAAATACTTTCCCATATTATTAATTTTTATTATTGAGCTTCAGTTAGCACGACTATTCCAATAACTTGAATCAGACAAATATTAGGAAAATAATTTTTAAAAGTTTTTTCAAGAAGTTTAATTATTAAAATTGTAAATTTACATTTATCTGAATAGTTTCTGAAACTTATTCTACTGCATATCAGAAAAAAAAAAAATAGTATTAATATGTAAGAAACGTTTTTTCGTATTTTTGTTTATTTCAGTTTAAAGTTTGGTTATTACTTTTTACAATCCGATTCGGTGTATAGCAGTGGTCAGCAACTTCTCGATCGCGGCAGAAAGTATAATCTATCTTTTTAAAGCACCTAAGAACATTAAAAAAAAATAACAATTAATGTTAAAAATCACCCTTTCTATATTATATAATGATTAAAATATATAATAATTATGTATATATAATTCAGAAGTAGTTGTTTATATTTATGTATGCCGCCGCGTAGCGGTTGGTCTCGGTAATAACGGCGCACGGAAGGACGTGTTGCCTTGGCGGAATATATTAATATAAAATATGTTATTATATCAGTATATTATTGTACATTATTGTATTGTCATCAGACATAAGCAAGTGTGCAAAATTTCTAGATGACTGACCGATGGGAAGTGACTTAAAAATTGATTACAAGAGTTGACCCGGAAACCAGACTGTGAATTAATAAAAGCATGGTAAAAAATAAAGTACTTCTTAATGAGTTTGAACTGCCCAATTATTTAGCCGAATTAATCTTCAAAATTATATGTAAATATAAAATATAATAAGAAATTTTAATATTTTTCTGATTATTTTCCTTCCCATCATGTACTTAATCATGTTTAACATATTTACATACTTAAAATCTGATTAAATATATCTACCGTATATGCTCCAATAGAAGCCCCCGGCGTTTATTTGCAAAACTAGCCTCGGCTCCCGGCGCTTAATAGAGACCGGCTGCTATTAGAGGCCGGCCATTATTAACAAAAACCTTCAGAACGCAATATTTTTACACATAAATACCGGCTAATATTACAAACAACTACTGTGTTTGAATTTCACATGCTACATAAGACTGTTAAAGATAAATGGCAATGTCTTTCTGTACCTTTCGCTGTTATTCTTCGTCCGAATCCTCAATGACGGGCGGCCGCCTCACCGGAAGTTTCTTTCGCGTATTCCATCGCGCAAATCTTAAAGGCAATGTGAAATGACCGTTTCGATGGGATTTTGTAAGGCAATGTACCGTAAGCTATTACGCACGACTATAAAGATACGGACGCTTACACTAGTACCGATGGGCAAATATCAAAGATCCGGCTACTGTTAGAGACTGGCTATTATTTGGCCGTGTCCCCTCTGCAGCCCGGCGCTTATTAGAGACCGGCGACAATAAGAGCCTCGGCGTTTATTGGAGCATATACGGTACTTCTAAAATATATATTTTAAAGTCTATACATAATGTATTTAAAAAAAGGGGGGGGGGGGGTTTAAAGTATCCGCTCCTATACTCTTTTATATATTCACTCGTGTATATTATTTCTCTTCTTTGAATTAAATTTAATCATATTAATACAAGAACATTCGGCGATATGGGTTTAAACAATCAGATGAAATCTTACGATCAGAAGAATACTTTGTCATTTTTATCTGATCTGAATTCAGTAAACAAATAAGATGCCTTTCGTATATATTCAAGATTTGATTTAGGTATCAGTGTGTTGAGGGCGTTTTATGTTTGAATTCGTTGTGGGAGGAAACCTTATCAGACGATCACAAACTGAAACAGAATTGATATCTTATAAAAAGGCAAAGTTTTATCTTGGCATAACAGTGATAATAATCTATTAAAATTACAACTTGACATTGAACGATATTGAGTGCTCCTGATGAGTAATCCATTTTTATGATCCATGGTTTTAGTGTTTGAAAGCAATAACAGACGTAATAAAACATTTTCATCTTTATTTAGACATTTCAAACTGATCGTTAGACAGATGAATCAGAAGGCGTTTTATTGAAATCTATAAAAACATTTTATTGCTAATCATGAATTGTAAAAACAGGCAATTAAACCTTTCTCGAAATGACCTCCGCTGATATCGTAGCCCCTAAGATAGTATTTACAATTCGTAAATAATTTAGAACCACGTGCCATATTCAAAACGATTTCTGGAAAGAACTCTTTGTTTATTCATACGATATCATTGTTAGTCATGAGTTTACAGAAAGATCGATTAAAATAACTGAAAATGTTTTCAATGACTTCCCGCCAAATGAAGCTAATTCAAAGCTCATTTCAATTGGTACAAATATTAAGAAAAATTATTTACTTAAAGTTTACAATAAAGTTCTTCGTTATATATTAAAACCAAAATAAATTTCTTCCATTTCATCAATCTGTTCAAAATCCTACAATGATATTTCGCGGAAACTATCGTTCGGCTTTGTCAAGTTTTTCCGCAAATAAAAATAACAATAATATTTAATATATTTAATAATTACTGTATTGTTATTTTTATTTTCGGAAAAACTTTACAAAGCGGAACGATAGTTTCTGCGAAATATCATTGGAGGATTCTGAACAGATTGATGAAATGGAAGAAATTTACTTTTGCTTAAAGTTTTTTTTTTTTTTTTTTTTTTTTCAGTTGAGTGGAAATTCAGTTTCAGTGCGAAATCATTCAGATTTATTATTATTTTTCTTTTTAGGTCAATTGTGCGAGAAATTATCAACTGTAAATATTTCTTTGAAGTTTTCTTTTATTTAAAGCGAATGAAAGATAGCGAAGCAAAGGCCGTATCTTTTATTTTCTCACTATTTTGAAATCATAAGGCGTGTGTTTTTTTGCTGCGTGGGATGTTATGACCTTGACGAATGAATGAATCTATCCTGTTATTTCCTTTCCTCAGTATCCCAGTTCTTTTTAAAATTAAATGAAATAGCTTTCACCCATTTTGAGAAGTGGGGGTTCATAACTCCATTTTGCAAAGTGTTTTTCGTCCAAGCGAATATTAGAAATGTCGTCAGCCTTCTATGTAGTTCAAGGAGGGACATTCCACTTGCAAGATTCGCCACGGGGGGAGAAGGAATTTACGCAAATGGCCTTCAAGCGAAAAAAGAAAACGAATTGAGGAAATATTATGAAACATTAGGTAAATCAAACATTTTTGTTATTCAAACGATAAGAAGCAGTTTAAATCTGTATAAAAAAAAACCTATCTGACTGGGGTATTTATGAAAATATTGGTGTTTCAGGATGTATTTAAGATTTCAGTTTTAGGGAAAGACAATCTAACTTTGCTTTGAAAGTTTTTGGAAATGTAAACGTGGTAATACCAATATATCTTTGTACTAATAATGTTTTAACCATCTTCTAAATATTGTTTATGTAAAGTACCGGAAGTATGGGAAGTTAATGTAAGACCCAAGTAATCAGATTTGTTTTGTAGATTCTAGACATATTGAATCTGATTAACCAAAGGCTGTAGTTTGATTCAAACTTAAGTTACTGGGATTAAACTTTGTGAATGGTGGAGGAATGGACTTGAAAGGTTTAAAATTCGAACCCTAAACCTAAATTATGTGAGAGCATCCGGAAGTGCTTGAAAGTAAATAAAAAGATTTTCGGTGTTTTCATAAGGGTAATTAAAGTGATTAAAACAATTTTATGTGGATCGCACATATGAGAACTATGTGACTTAAGAGTGAAAATAAAGTTATTTTGCGGAAGAAAAAAAAATGTAAATAGTTCAGTCAAATAAAAGGAACAGCCCATGCTTATAGAAGTTCACGCTTCTTAGGTAAGAAATTGACTTCCAGGAGCCTGAAGGAAATTGGGCCAAATGGTTTGAAGGAAGTCCATGAAAATACCACAGTTATTAATTATTTTATATTTCCTTGATGCTAATTCATCTGGGAATATTGACAAAGAATTCTGTCAAAATGTGAGGCAAACAATGTTGTTTCATTGGATTTATCTTCAGAATTCTTTTGGATCTTTCATGGTAGAAAGGTGAAAGGGGGATATTGGAATCATTCCGCCTAAAACAACAAATATTACAACGACATCTATTAAAAAAATAAAAATATATAACGTTTCATCACATGTATAGATTTGCTTCAAATTTGTAATGAATCATAAATATCCGAAAATTTACCAAAAATCAAAATTTTACCGATTTTTGTACTGTTGAGTGGTGTGGCATTTTATAAAGCAGATTACATTAAAATAAAAAGGGATGTTTGGTGTGTTTCGTTGGACCACATTCCTATCCTAACTAACATATGAAAGTGAAAATCTGTAAATTTGAATGTCGTTCAATCTCGACACAACGAATAGGAATGAAATTTTGCATGCAGGTAGTCTATAACACGGAGAAAGATATAGGCTACTTTCATCCCGGTCCATCAAGTACAGTAGTTCCCGTGGAATGAATGAAAACACCACAAAAATATCCAAAATGAAAAACTTCCCAATGCTGCCGATAAATGGCACCAGTGCAGTTTTAAATCGAGTGGTTTAAGGACATTCTTTGGAGGCGCGGAACACGATTAACTCACAGAGCTACCTGAGTTTTATTAGGTGATGTCTACGCTGATAAATATACGATACCGGTAATTAATACGTTGGATATTGTTTACAATTTAAACTTTAATTTAGAAAATAGACACAATAAAACTTACAACTCCTTTGCTTGACATTCTATATTTCGTCCTTATGATAGGACTTCTTCAGGAATCTCAGATCACAAATGATACAAAATATAAAATAAATAAAAACATAAGAAAGAGAAAAACTTTCCTCTTCTTATTCAACATAAAATATAATAACAATGTAAATCGTAACAAACCTATCATATTTCAAATTCTTTTCAATAATCCCTTTATACTACAAACTATTTAAACAAACTTATCATATTACAAATTCTTTAAACAAATTCTTTTTTTACATTATGTATGCAAGGATTCCGAAGCGAAGCGACGTTAGATGACCGTATACCATAAAGTGAAAAAAAATTCGTCTAACTTCTTGCCTAGCGAAACAGCTGTCTCTTGGTTTGCAATTTTAATTGGAATATATTTTTCAAATTACATCATTCTCAACCCTGGTTTATGAAAACTGTTATATTACCTTTTTTCCCCCTCCATCTTTCTTCAGTAAGAAAAACCTCTCCATAACTGCCTTGTAATTTGTAGACGTAAACTTGTTAATAACAGTAGAAGTTTTTTGAAAACTTGTTGAGTTAGACTAATTGTTGTCGGTAATAATGAGAAATAAAGAAGCCTTCCATGATATAACAGAAGTGAATTATGATTTCCTTATTTCATTAAGTTGTGAATATTTTCATCGCATCGTTCTGGGAATTTTAATTGCAACGGGCGTCAAGTTCTAGGGAATTTTGATTACATTTGCGGACAGCTTGTTTTACTGAGGCTCTAATTTTTCATCATGCTTTTTCCTTTAAACTTTCTTTAAAATAGTTTTTGTTAATAATTAAATAGTTATGATAAAATGTCAGCAACAAATTGTTGATTATGATTGTTAAGATATCAATATTCTTATGGTTAAGTAATTGAATAATCTTTCTTATTTAATAAGTAAATTTCCAAAATTCCTGTTAACATATTTGACATAGGCCGATATTAACAAATGCGTCGAATTTGTATAATACTAGCCAACATACTTTACCGTACTGTATTATACTAGACTATTGTCAAGTTGTGAAAATTACTGTACATAATTAACAGCAATAACCTGATGTTAGATTTTGTTTGTTCTTTTTTAATATTTATTCTCTATACAATTGTTCACCCACGGCGTTAGAGAATCAAACAGCCAGTAGATGGTGGACATTCTAATTTAGGTTATTTTGGCTACGTAAATTTTGACTTTAGTTACTCGTTATGAGAAAAGGCTTTGTCTCCCCCCCCCCCACACACACACACACATACAAACGATTTGCATTCGTTAATTTTTTTTTTTCCCTCTGTGTTTGGATACAGTTCAGACAATTTCAATAAGAATTGTTTTATAAAAGTTCATTTAGAAATTATTATAAACTGTGGCTGTTGTAGCTTAGCAGGAAAAGTATCATCGACTAGCATCTGAAGTAGTCTGTATCCGATATTGTAAGATGTGATTCACTGTTCAAATTTCGTCCCCATGTTCCTTATTTTTACAGTAAGATGCATAGAAACTTTTAAAGCAATACTAAACGGCTGCCCGTCGCTTTGTTCTAGAAACCTCGTATATGGAACGGGGAAAACATTTTTATTTATTCACAAATACAAATTACATCCAGTAATCTAAAACCTAAAACTAAAAATTAAGTTTAAATTCTGAAAAAAAAATACATGCAATAGAATATTGAAATTCATTTGTAACAGTCAGAGTCTGCTGCCTGACAACTCGCAAGCGAAATTCCATTGTTGCGGAGAAGGTTGACTAAACAACAATACTCCTGTTGCCTGGCAACGCTCGTGCGAATTGTTGCGAAATTCAATTGTTGGCTGAAATTCAATAGTTAGCGAAATTCAATTGGTGTAAGTGCGCGTACGGACGCACGCGCACTTACAAGTTTTTTAATAATAGAGAAGATGACGGGACTTCAGTAAAGTATTTTTATCGGGAACAAATATTTAAAAAAATAATAATACTAAATTATAGCAAGTTTTATTTCACTTAAAGCTCCTTCGATATCTTGTAGGTCCTGTGGGCTGGAGCCCTCTAAAATGGGAACGGTTTCTTTCGCTGGGGTAAAAGGCGGGCGAGCATTAGCCTGACCACCGATTCACAACTATCCCGAACGTCACTGAAACGTTGGAGCCTATATCTTCAGCGCTCCACAAGCTATGAAGGCTCATGTAGGAAATAGCTACATACCATTACCCTGAATGACATCAACCGATGAACAGTGATTAAACGATAGAATGAACAATGAAGAAACAGCTTGAATTTCGTTTATTTGCGGCCCGAAAACTTCTTGAGTGTTTAGTTACCCAGTTACTCCACTGGCTTCAACCAATGACATCGTAATGAGTTAATGGAAACTCATTTATTTCATGGTCAATATTAATGATGACAAGTAATAAATTATGAAAACTTCAGTATTGATTTCAAAACGAACGTCAAATATCTAGTGTATCCAACAGATTTTCCGGATATTTTATCCGATTCTTGAGAATAAAATTGAAACTGCGCGGAAATTTTGCAAAAAGATCTTCAGTCAGAACAACTGCCGCTTATTTTGTGTTTTTTGTTCTGGATTCTTCTTTACTTTGATAACCACACCCTCATCATGAGATTTATTTCTACCATTTTCTGCTCATCTGAATCCCTGAACTACTTTGCAATCAGATTAGAAGCAACCCATTCCTAAATAAAATATATTTGAGCGGTGATTCGTAATGTCTTCGCTTTTCTTCTTCTAGAACGTATTTACTACATCGCATTTCCTGTATGCCCCTGAATATTGTTTTTTGTGTTTTTACTCTTCTCCCCTTTTATTTAAAAAGTTGGAGATAAGATGTGAGAGCGTAAGTATTTGAGAATACGTCCATTCACTCCTTGAATTATCATCCACAGGAAT
>JAFIDM010000004.1:5293641-5306770 GCA_023159025.1 Thereuonema tuberculata
TTTTTTTTCATATAATAGACCATTTGTAAAGAAATGAAGGCAGGCCAATAGGAAATGGAACCAAATTATCCTGTAAATAACTTATGTTCTTAAATCAGCAAGTTAAGTTTATTTTGCAATTTACTTAAGTTTATTTTTATCTGCAGTAATAAAAAAATAATTAGCTTTGATATTTATTATTATGATAATAAAGGATTTTTCTCTTTATCTCGCATAGATTTATGTATTTTTAATTGTTTTAAGATAAAATGCAGAATATGAATAATTTAACATTATTTGAGTATTAATTATAATGTACATAACAAACTCTTTGCAATTAAAAATATTTGTTTATAACTATTTGATATTTAGTGAAACAGTCTTTTGTTTTATAATTAACTTTTTACGTTATTTGATCTAACCAACATTTGAGTCAAAATAAATTCACTAACCAATACATGTTCACATCTTATCAACTAAACTTCTCTACCCACAAGGTTTGAAATCTAATATCACAAGCACTTTGTCATTCAAAGCCCATTTTTTTTCTTGCTTCCCTCCGAAGTATCAAACTGAAGTAATTAAGTAACAGAGTTACTGACCTTCAATATTTTTTTTCTGATAAGTAAGGCATTAATTACAGCAAAGTTAAAAATACAAGCAAACTAACTGTATGAAAGTTGTGAAATAAAAATTACGTACATTTGGAATATTGAAATTAAATATATTGTTTTAAACTTTACATGTGATTAAATTAATTTTTAATTGATTTTTGTGTTAATTATTCTAATTCCAGAGCATCCACAGGGGGAGGGGACAAAATATATTAGCACGTAAAAAATTCTGTAAACATTCTGTATACTTTATACTGTGAAATTACATAAATTAAATTTAAATAAATTAAAGTAATTAGTTATAATAAAATTTACCAGTTTTCTATCTTTTAGTCCTCTTGAGAGAAAAAGAATTCTATGAGTTTTATGTAAAATTGAAAATCCCAGGGTGGGGCAAATGCCCCCCCCCCCTTTCCTTGCCCATATGTGTAGGTGCCTAAGCACAGAACTATTTCATTATTAAATTTTAAGCAAGAAATACATCGTTAGAATAAAGATAGGCACCTGCTAAAAGATACTTCCTTCACAAGTAAAGATAATGAATCATAGACGTAGTCAGGATCTTGAAATGAGGGAGGGGTTATGATCGTAATTCCCATTCAATAAAAAATAAAAAAAAAAAAAAAAAAAAGGTTCTGTGCCCTTTTTGGGGATGAAGGAGGGAAGAGTTCCAAACAAAGCTAAGAAGTTTCCAACCAAAACAAAAGGCCCAAAATCCTACATTTTTTCTATTTTTGGATGCAAAGGGGGGGGGGGGGGTTTTAAATTATTTAAAGAACTAAAGTAAATCACAGGAGTAGCCTAAGTTTCTTTTTAATATAAGGTAGGGAAGCCACACTGGGGATAAATATTTAAAATAAGTGTGAATATTTAAGAATTTGTATTTTGTTCTTTTTACAGATTAGAAAGATAATACTAATAAAAAAGAAAAAGAAAAACTTTTGGAAGAAATTCTTTTGTTATTTAGAACTTGTTTATTTAACATTAATGATGTTATTGTTTACAGTAATTTACAATCAAATGACGATGTCAGAATTTAGAAGCTTCGTTAGTAATGGATGAACAGGATTAGCACCAATGTTTGCCTCGTACACGAACAATCCTAACTGTGAAAGCCATGGGTGTTGCAAATTTTGGCTTCCTATCTTTGGCTCATTTGTCTGAAGAGTTTACAGTTACAGCAAGAGTCTTTACTTCATATTTGAAATGTCTATAACAATAACCCTGTTACATTTGTATTTGTCTAGTTACTTAAGGCCACTGATGATGAATATCATCAAGAAAAAAAAAATTGAAGGAACTGCAAATAATGCTATTAAATTCTGAGTTTTATCTAATTAATTCAATTTTGGTTGATTGTAATCCTCGTTTTAATTAAATATTATTTCAGAAGGATAAAGTAAATAAAAATAAAATTCTACTTTAGAATTATAAATTTCAACTTTATAATAAATAAGGACGTTTAAGGCAAAATTTTTGCTAGAAATCTTTCTGCTTTTCAGTTATAATGGTATTTCTTTTATGATCTTATGAACCCCAGTCAAACTATCCTGCCAAAGCGTGCTGAATGCCCTCCTACGCACAATATCCAGATTCTTTACAAGTTCTGAGACAAAGACAAACTGCCAAGATGGAAAAGCCAATCACAACAATAATGTCACAGAAATTAAAAATGAAAAAGAAGAGAAAGGCGTAAAGCTTAAGATAAAAATTATATATATAGTATGAGCAAAACAAAAGTAGAAATATACAGGGAAGAAACTAAAATCACATTTAAGATATTTATAATAAAATATAAAATTTCATGTAAATTTTAAATAATTATATTAAATTTATTAGAAACTCAAAAATTATTATATTAATATTTGAAATATGTAAATATTTTAATAAAGAAAGTAAACATCTATAAATAATTAACCTTTTTGAGTCAATGACAGTGGGAATTATAGGATATTTGTTTTGTTGTTTTACATCAGCAAGGTTTAATACGGACAGATGGTTAATTAACATTTATTTTCTTTAACTCATTTTCTCATTTCTTCCTTAATTCACCAACTTTAAGGAAAATAAAAGCTTAAAGGATATTATTTGTAAAAAAAAGTTTATTTTCTTTTTCTTTTATGATAATATTCAAGCTTTACTATTTACCAGGATTTGCCTCATTATATTAATACATATGAATGTTCCAAATTCTAAATATGATTTAATAATTATTTATTTTGAATTTCAATTCTTGACACAAGCCATTGTTATTTGTTTAAAATAAACAACTGCAACACAATCTAATGATTGAAACTTTTACTCAATCATGGTTAATAAACTCGGTTTCCTTCCCTTGTTACAATGCAATGGAAGTGTCTGACGATGCCCAGACCCAAGTCCAAAGATGCCAAAGCATCCCTTATTTCACTGAGATGGGTTCAACCCAACTGTATTTTTTTAATAATACTTATAACTAGGGTCCAGAATTTCCTGACTTTAGCCTGATCATTAAGAGGCTATAAATACTTTTCAGATTATTTAAATAATATAGTTTTCTTGTGCATATAGGGTGTTTTTGGAGGTTTAGAGCATATTTTCTTTTATTGTTTTTTTTTTTTTTTTTAATAATAAAAACGAGCCTCTATTTATCAACAGTGTTCCTGGGATTTTTAAGGAAAATGTTAAATTTTTCATTGTCAAAGAATTAAATAATAAAAAAGGAATTAAGTACATTTATACTAATATTAATAAAGCTTGAAATACCCGTATTTGTTAAATATCTTTCATACATTTATTTATTTATTTTCAAATATAAAAACTTATAAAATTTATATATTATACAATCTAATAAATTTTGAAACTGATTATTAGATTTTGTTAATCTTTTTTTTTTCTTTTAATTTACACTTTCAAATCTTTATTTTAAAAAATATTATTTTTGATAAGATTCTTTCACTTACCTATGAAAATCTTTCATCTTCTAAAATCCTTAAAATTTCAAATTTCAAATAAAACTTTTACGATGTAGTTTTTGTTACAGAGTAATATCAGTCGAAATGACTTAGAATACATTTACTCTCTTAACAAATGTTCTAATCTATTAAAATTCATTTGAGTTTCTAATGTAGGTTTCACAGAGTTGTTTGTCAGATGTAATATTATAAAATAAAAATAATGAAAATCAAATAAAATCTATAGTTTTAAAAATAATTCCGCTACAAATGTTTAGACAGAAGAAAGAAAATTTGGAAGATAGAAAGACAGATGGAAAGATAAAGAAAGTTATTATTTAACATTAAAAGATGAACAAAAAAAAGTAAGACATGCAGGTGCAAGAATAAAGGACGAAAGCTTGCTCCATAGCAGGAATAAGCTCAGACAGAAAGTAGCTTATTTGTTGTAGAATATTAATGAAAAAGAAACTTCAGAAATTTGAGAAAGCTAGTAGCTAATTAAAAACTCAAAACCAATCATTCATTTCAAAGTCTTTTAAGGGAACATATGATATTTCTCATCTCCTGATCCTCAATCTCGCAGTTCTGGATGTGCAAGACAGGGACATGCAACATGTTTTAGCAGGATAGTCTGACTGAGATTCATGGAATTAGGAAACACAGTTACCATACGTTCCAAAAAAAGAGATATCCCAACATTAACTCTATATTTAAATTAAGGCACTAGGTTTTCTTATTTTATCTTAGATTCAAATTGAAGTACAAGAAAAAAAAAAGGGATGTTTCTTTCTCTCCCAGAATTATCTGAAGTGAAGGCAGAGGGGTTTTTCTGACTTCTATTGACTTCTAACTCTTTTTCTGGCTCTGAAAAGCCTAGAAATTGACCTCCTTTGGATTGTATAACATCCTGATTAAGCTTAATTCTTTTGCCTTCAAATAATGATCTTAAATAAAATTATAAAAAAAGACTAAAGCTGACTCATAATACAAGTTGATTGTTCAAACAATATTGAAAGTTTTAGCTTAAATCCAAACCCAAATGGAGCATTACATTAATTATTACTCAAAAATCTTAACTATTATCTGTGAGTTTATCTTGATTTAACCCTCACTTGAAATGAAAACAGCAATTTTAGTTACGTGTTTCATTTCTTAATATTAATAAGGAAATATCAGAGTAAATTTTATTACAAATTTCTATCAAAAAATTAATATTCATCAATATTTATCGTGAAACAGACGGACCACTACTCTGACAATTCAGCAGAAATGTGTGGATTTGAGATCAATCTATGGATAAAAGTGATTTCTCTCCCTCTGTCCATCAAACGTAAGGGAAATGTTGGAAGGATATTTTAATTTCCCTTTAATTCTGGCTGTTTCCTGCTTGTCAACGAATATAAACACTATATTTACTACTATACATTCTCATTTAAAAATTAAACTGTTATTATTTATGTACATTTTTGTTTATAATATCACGTTTTTTTTAAAGAGAAAACACAGTATCTTGAAAACAGTTGAAAATAAAATACGAGACATTAAAATGTTCTTTGTTCTAGTAATAAACTGTTGTTTCTTCTAATGGTACCCATTTGAGAACATTTAGCCCTTATTACGTCCAGCCTCCCATTAAGTCCATTCAGATTGTTAAATAAAACAACATTTCACACAACACATGCACAACAATAAGAGGATCCAGTTTGGAGGGAACAAGCAAATGATTTAGTACAATTTAATTAGTAGGAAGGGACAAGCACAAACCCTAGAGTAAATAATATACCACAAACAATCATAAGAAATGCTAAATTTTTCCCATTAACATTACTTACTAGCTTCACTTTCTTTTTTGTTATTGATATATTCTGTTGCTATATGGTGAATGAATCTGTATCTTTAAAACAAATGAGATCTGTTGTTAGTTTTAGAGTTCACAGGTTTACTGTAACAGCTTTAATCGCTTTAACTATCACTGAAATGAGTCACAGGAATAAAAAGCCAATGGAACTAATATTAAATCATTCAATTCCATGAAGTTCTCTAATAACTTTACCTCAGAAAATCTTTCAAATTTATATACAACAACATTTAACTCACTACAAATGAATGATGTTCGAGTTCTTAAACTAGAGTTAATGCAAAATATTTAGAACAGTACACTTGACATTTGATGCATCTGATATAATGTCAGATAAAGTAGTGGGATTTTTTAATTTATCTGCAATACAGTGGCGATTCTGTTTGTCAATATTCCCCAATGTATCCATGCTCTTTTGATTTGAGATGTGATCCAAACTTAAGATATCCAATTAAAAACCAAATAATTTACAAACAGAATAATTGGGAAGAAAATGATTTTAAATTGATTTTAGGAAAAAAAAATCCAATTCATTATGAAATTACATAAACTTTTAGCATTAGAGAATCGGCAATTAAAAGTTATGATAGAACTGAAACAATACTAAAAAAAATACAGATAAAGATAGTGTGAGATGTGAATTAAATGGGATTTAATGAAAAGATAATCATTAACGAAAAAGACATATCCTATTCAGTAATGCAAAAAAAATAAAAAAATAAAAATAAATGGTTAGAACTTTTGTTGATTGAAAATACATCTCAGAAGACTTGGAACTTTGTCTTATTGACCAACATTAATACAACACTGTTGTTTGCTGTAATCGAATAATTAGGTTCGTTGCTAAGAAGGAGGCTGAGCATTCTTGTGATTGGATTCAATCCTTTGACTGAAGTTTTTCTTCTGTCCCTACTTCCTCGAGAATGATAACAGCAAAATGATACATTGTGCAATTCATCTAATTTTGATAATATTTACAAAAAAAAAAAACGAATTAAAGTGATTAAAATATTAAAAGAAATATTATGTTTGATTGGGTGTAAGTATAAACATCAAATATAATTGATAGGATCTTTTGAATTCTTCAGAACAATCAGGATGTTTTAATGCTTGTGATATTTGGTCATGTTTAAACTGGTCAACCTGTATTTTGTCCTTTAACCCTCAGTTACTCTGGTGCAAAATTCTGAGGTTAGTATTAGGATCGATATATTATTAAACAATAATTCATGTGTCTAAAACTTTTGAGTGAAAAAACCCCAGTCCATCAGATGTATTATTATATACGTATACAGTAATCTTTTTAATGAAATTTCTTGAATTGCAAAATGTTTGCCAATTAATGTTTCCACTTTCTTTAAGTTCTTTAGAACTATGTCTTGGTTACTATTCACTTATCATTTTCAGTTTAATTAAGATTCAAATTTAAAAGAATCAGTCATTGAATTTGTTCAAATGCTAAGGTTTTCTCAAAAATGGAACAAATTTTAATTTTTATGAAAGAACTTTAGCTTTACTTAATTTTAAAAAGTTGAAAATGTCATCACGTAGTAGATAATGTGTCTAAAACTTCTGAGTGAAAACAAATTCCATCAGATGTATTCTATAGCTTTATTCTATACGTATATAGTAATCTTTTTCAATAAGTATATAATAAGAAAAAGATATAGTTCGTAGTTTAATTGATTTCACTAAGTAAGAAACATTTGCTGCATTTTCTTTTTTAACATACCTTCTATTATAAAGGAAATAATGCAAACATGTTCAAGTAGTTGAAATCAGACACGAGTCTTTAAGTTCTGGCAATCGTTATTAAATAGCTTTTACTGAATGCTGATTTTTATAAAAAAAATTTCTTTATTATTATTATTATCTCGAAAAAGTTTCAAACCATGGGTTTCCCCAGCTAAGACAATATGGCGGATCAAGGACGAAAGCACATATTGCCAAGTGTAAAAAAAAAAAGTTTGGAAGAATAGTTAGGGATGGGTGCTTGTGTCCATAAATTTCCGAACTATGCGTGTTGTGTTGAGTACCACAGCCTTCTGGAGTTGTGCGTAATTGTTTTTTTTGAAGTCCTAGTGTGCTGAGGCTGTGGTGCAATGTGTGAGGCACCAGACCACTGGCGGACAGGATGATGGGTACAACATCTGTCTCCACTGCTTCTGGAGCTCGTATGCTAGGTCTGTGTATTTACTGATCTTGTCTGTGTGAGTTTTCTGCATGTTCTTGCTGATAGGCACTGCAATATCAATGAGATAGGTCTATTTGTTGACCTTATCAAGAAGTGTGATGTCAGGTCTGTTGTGATGTATAGTTTTGTCTGTGTGAATGGGACGGTCCCAGTACAGCTTATGTGAGGGTGACTCTAATACGCTTTGTGGTGTGTACTTGTAGTATGGGACCGTGTTCTTAATAAGTGAGTGTTTGTATGCTAGCTGTTGATGTAGGATTGACGCTACCTGATTGTGTCGGTGGAGGTAGTCTGTTTGGGACAGAAGGGGACAGTCTGATATTATGTGGCCGATTGTTATTATTATTATTATTATTATTATTTAAAGTGCCATTCAGGGACAGCCTTGTAAGGTGGCCTGCCATGAGGCTGATATGTCTGAACTTGGGTTTGATTCCAGGTCGGGCAGGGATGTAACTTTCTTCTTCTGTGTTTCATCTATTTCTGCAGGTATAATGTGAGCTGCCTCCTAAAGGCTTATCCTGGACAACGATTCTTCGGCTAATAGCTCACAGTTCTAACCCCTTGTCACAGCCAAAGGCAGAGCTGCCAAGAGCCTGGCCATATGAAAAAAAAAAATATGATCAGCACCAAGAAGATGATTAAAGAATAGCAATATGAGTGATCAGTTGTTCAATCTAGAATTCTGAAAATCATCTATTGCCAAACAGTATCTTTTTATATATGCTCATAACTACTGCACATATTATAATGTCACATTTTTTTCTGAATTGCAAATTGAACTGTATCAGTTGCTAACAGTTTTCAACAATTCAAATTTTTTAACTGTGATGTTGCATTCCAGGTGTAATTGATTGATCATATTCCCAAAAAGTCAAAATATTCCCACTGCCAAAACAGATTTAAAGTTAAAAACTCTAATATGAACAGCAACGATAAATAATGACTTACAATTACTTACTAAAACACCATCAAAAAAACAAAGGAATCAAGTAAATCTAGATTTCCAAATAGAATGCTATAAATTTCAAAGGGTAAAAGTTGAATCGGTGAAATGTGTAATCATATAATAACAATTTGCTTAATATGTTAAGAAAATTATATATATAGTAAACTAACTTTTGTTTTATAACCTTTTATTATTTTTTTCCAGTTACATTCAGATAGCTTTTTAATTTTTTTTCAATAAAACAGTTTTTTTTTTGTTCATTTTAATCCATGCAGCAGTTATACTTTTTACAAAATAATGTAATAAATATGTGAACAAAATACATTGTTATAAAAATATACAAGCTGATGTAAGAACAACTTTACAAGACATCAACGTAAAAGATCTTTACAGGTAAAAAAGCACATTGTTTGCCTATTCTATTCGACAGTTTTTAATGTACTTTAAAAAGATTAACTACAAGAAGCATCTTTCCAAGATCAATTACTCAGTGATATGTATTTACATCTTAAGTTTTTTGATTGGATGAAATTGAAATGCTGATGTCCCTGGAGTAAAGAATGAGGAAAAAACAAATGGTTCTTAACAGTAAGTACGTATTTCTTTATCAAGTGAAAATCCTATTAACTATGAATTAATCATATGATATGGCATGAAATCTAAAATGCTACTAAACAATGATTGAGATGAATTTGTAATGAAATGAGTTAATGTTCAATACATATCACTTAACTAAAGGACATTGGAATTATGTTTGTAGAAAAATAAAAACCTGGCATTATTTCATATTGTTGGGTCAGCACATATTGTTTGAGCAAAAGTTTATGAATTAAACACATAAAGGCGTCGTTATTGCAGCTGGAAGGCTTTCAAAAAAGTCTCAATACACACTTATATCGAATAGCTATTAGCTTCAATCTAATGCCAAGCATTTTCACTTATAAAACCTAATGAAAAATAGCATTTAATCAAAATTTTGAATAACATTCTACTGTGTGATTTTTGCTGTTAATTTTGAAATGATTAGCATTGAATTAAGGTTAGCTGCTCCGTTTGAAAACGTCACATAAACTCTGCAACGGATATACAGTTTTGATTTTTATAAACAAAGTAAAAAAAAATGTCTTCGTATTTTGAATTAAGTTATAAATAAGTACTTGGTACTGGTAAATAATTTGATAATGTAAGTATCATTTAGTAAATAAAATAAATAACAAGCTTAAAAAAAAATGCTTTTTTTTTTTTTTTCTTAGATGAAATCAGATGTATTATTTAGAATTAGCAACGCATGATTTGAAACATGTTTACATCATGATCAAATTAAATGGGTAAAAAAGAAGCATTTAAGATTCTTTCTAAAGCAAAAAAATGTAAATATTTTAGGCCAAGTGTCAACAGAAAAAAGCAAAAAAGCAGTAAAAATTGTTAGCTGTCTTACTATTAATATAATTCAAAGTATAATATTCAAATTAACATTAAATATTTTTTTTTAATGAAAACCTCGTTTTGAAACAAATTAAATAGCTGCTATTTGCTGCCAAAAGAATAAGATGAAAGATTTCATTCGCAATTAAATTAAAAGATTTTTATTTAAAAGAAATAATGAAGCTTTTGTTAGGCCTAATTTCAGTTTGACTATTTCTGCTGTTTTTCTTATGGCACTTGGTTTAAAAGAAAATTTCACCATTACTGATTTCTACTTGTACTTTTTGAAATAAATTACTTCAAAAACTACTATGACTAGATAGTAAGAAATATATATATATATTTATAAATACTTTACATTCAGATCTTTTCTGTTAAAATACTGCAGATTCTGAATTACTAAATTCTTAACACATCGAAAAATAATCTCACTAGATTTATACATATGCTTAAAAACTTAAAATTTCCCGCTTTGATTTTTATTTTAAGACGCTTTTATTAACTTTTACTGCAAAAAGGGTTTTGTAAATATTGTTATAAAGTTTCAAAAAAAATTAGAGTACTTTCCTTTGGCCCCAAAATTGACTGTAGTAAATAAAATACTGTAAAAAATAACCTATATTACAAACTATTTCAGTCAACCTATTTATAGTTTTTCCAATTATTTCCCCACCCTTCATTTCACTTCATTTTATTTTAAAATTAAGAACAATGTTACAATAAGGAATGATTTTTTTTTCTTATAAACAACTAATGATTGCAACTAAAAATATTTTCTTTTAATAAATAACGCTATGAGTTTGAATGATTCTTGTTTTAAATTAAAAAAATTAAAAAATCGATTTTGGCTTTTTGAAGAATAAAAAAAAAAAATCCACAAAATTCTTTTTTTTTTTTTTCATTCTGTACAAATTAATGTGATTCAATGATGAAATGAAAAATGAAGGTTATTCATAAAACAACTTCAAGACAAGTCCTTTTTCAACAAAGCATGCAATTAGTTCGAACAACAACACGTTGAATACGTCCTGACATACAACAAACATCAATTGATATTGGAACATAAGAAAAAATATTAGTCACAATAAATATATGCATCACTTAAACACATTAAGTACAAAAAAGGTATTAAAAGGTAAGACTGTTATGGGAGGACTTTAAAAACAGAATTAAAAGTCTTTCTGGCAAAATATCAAAATGATTTAATCTTCAATTCTGTCTCTCTTCAATCGTGATTCAAAACTTTAAAGAATACTTTAAAAGATATATTTCTTTTCTTTCTTTCTTTTGTAAAATCCTGCAATAAATGAAATAAAAAATTAAAGAAAAAAAAAAAAAACTGTCTGTCTATCTTCCGTAATTCTTTCACATAGGAATTAAACGATTTTTGAACATGATTAACAAAAATGGGTTTGACATTCATACCTTGAGGAAGGTTCCTTCGGAAAACAAAAAAAATTAAAACCTTACCTAACTGCAGGAATAAATGGTTTGATTCAGGATATAAAAAAACAAAACCCATGGCTTTTACATTGTTAAGTTGCATGATAAAATGACGTAAAGCATTTGGAATTTGCTCTTTATTTGTGTGAAGGTATGATGGAGTCCAACATGATAATCTCATCATACTATACTTTCAGTGGTGGTAGTTGTTGTGTTAGGTGTTGTGTTTGGATTTCTTCGGCGTATGTTATTGGAAGTGGCATTCAGGTGATGCCTATCCATTCCAGGTGAGGACGAATGATAAACAGGACTCGCAGCATAGCTTCCTTCTCTTTTGGCACGCATGCTTTCATGCTTTACTATCATTTGGTTGATGATGTAGGCTTCTCGGCGGATCTTTTCTTTGACTTTGTGAGGAATATCGGGGATAATCCATCTCATCAGCGTCGTTGACAGTACTACGACATTCTGAAAACATAATATTTCAAAATTAGATTATATTTAATTAAGTATATAATTTTTTTCTTTTATAACTGATATTTCTTCTTCTTCTTTTTTTTTTAAATAAGAAACAGAATATTCATTTCAATCTGACATGGACTACTCATTAGAAATTCCTAAGAAGTCCATCATCAACAGTTTAGGAAACAGAATTAACAGGTTATTCAGTAAATTCAAATAGAGTAAATCCAAGATGAGAATTATTTTTCCTGAAGTGAAAAATAAAAATCATCCCTTCTACTCCAATTTCTCAATATCCTCCTTTCCATAATGGAAATGTTGCCTTTTTCCTTTAAAAAGAGAATATTCATTTTTATGTAATTAAAGGAATGGTGTGTTATATAGTTTGTATACTTTACATGCATAAAGAACTATTTTGGTGGTCATAAGTTTTCTCAGTGCTCTGTTATTTCGTACAAAATTATTGAAAAATGCTTTTGTTTAATTACATTTTTTGACAAAAAAATCGATGCACCCCCCAAAAATAATCTGTTAGTAAAGAAACTTCAAATGCAAAAACCTTTTGATGAATATGCAAATAATCAAAACTTCACACCCAATGAATGAACAGTATTCAATCGGTCGTCACCAGTACACACTGTCAAGAGCGATTGCAGTGGTGCCAGGTATGATCAACGTGGAGCTGTGCTGATTGGGGACAAATTGTCTCCAGTGTTGAATCCCGTTTTGAACTGAGCTTCAATGACCAGTGAAGAGATGGCTCATACATTGTCACGATACCCCTCTTACTGTAGCATGCCACATGGCCTGACAACAGGGAGTTATGGTCTGGCGTGCCATTTCATTTGATAGCCGGACCCTCATAACTACGGTCCTCTGTGGTACCCTCAAGAAGAGTGGTACGTTAATGAAATATCTACATATTCTTTTCATGGCACCCTGGGCTTATTTTTCAGCAAGATAACACATGGCCACACCCAGCACACCTCTCCATTGAATGTCTTTGTGGTTGCAACACTTCCTTGGCCAGCCAGATCACCAGCACATTTGGGATGTGATGGGGCATTGTCTGCAACCATCCCAGAATGTTGACAAATTAGTCCACCAATTGGAGGCCGTTTAGCAAGAAATCCCATAGAGCACCATCCACCAACTGTATCAATCAATGCCACATTAAGTGATAGCTTGTGTCCAGACCAGAGGTGGACCAACGCCATACTGATATGCTCACTTTATGTAGCTCTTTCTGTCCAATAAATTATCCAATTG
>JAFIDM010000004.1:5330803-5349098 GCA_023159025.1 Thereuonema tuberculata
GGAAGGTCAAATCGACAAACGGATTTCGCCATCATGTTCATAGGCCCAAACAACCTAGGAATGGGTATTATCAGGGGTTAATGCCCCCCCCCCTCCCCATCTGTTCGAGATTCTGGGCTTTGTTTTCATTGGATTTCCGCTCTTAAATATTAGAAATGCAACCCTCGCATTTCAGTTGTCAGCTATTGCTTGATAGATAGCGTCTCGGACTCATATACGGGAGGTTGTCGGTTCGATTCCGTATATCATTTTTTTCTTATTTTCCTAACGGTATTTTTTTTCCTAACTTTTTATTATTTTTCCTTACGTTTTTGTACTTCTTATTTTTATTATTATTTTTAATTTTTTTTTATTATTATAGGTCGCCCTTAAATTTTTGCTTTAGAACAAAATTATATTCACTTGTTTTAGTTAATTATCGGTAATATTAGGTAAAAGGCTTCTTGTGCCTCTTTTTTGTAATGAAAATTAAAAATTTTGTTAAGAAAATTCTTCAAAAAAAAAGAAGTCATTTTGAACAAAGTAATTCTTCGCTGTTTTTATTCGATTCCTTTTATTTTCTTCAATAATGTTTCAAAATGTCCGAAATAACAGCCAACATACAGTAACGAAAAAAAAATTATTTATTTCTAAATTTAAGCTTTCTTTCTGCTTGAATTCTTATTCTAAATACTATTGGTTTTAATTTCTTTCTTTCTTTCTTTCTTTACTTATTCCTTTCTTTCTTTCTTTCTTTCTTTATTTATTTACTTATTTATTTATTTATTTATTTATTTATTTATTAATTATATATTTACTTATTCCTTTATTTATTTATTTATTTAGATGCAGACAGGGAAACAACACGAACTGTTCGGTCACCTTTCAGTAGGTTTCCTTCAAGCTATGTTGTCCGTCTGGTGGATGTACAATCATATCCAAGGTTAC
Organism: Thereuonema tuberculata; assembly: GCA_023159025.1. NCBI lineage: Eukaryota > Metazoa > Arthropoda > Chilopoda > Scutigeromorpha > Scutigeridae > Thereuonema > Thereuonema tuberculata. Next base: position 5,331,731 of record JAFIDM010000004.1, read on the forward strand.
TTGGAAGCAAGAAAGCTACAAAAAGAATATCGCAGTCAAGTGTGGTATATGACGAAATCCTTTTGCTCCACTTTACCAGTCGAGCCTCTCATCAAAAGCTTTATTTACTTAATCATTATTATAGGATTTGTGATTGATCATTTTTTCTACTATCGTCCAAATATGGTATGGGAACATGGACTTATACTTTTAATTCCAGCCGTTGCTTATTCTATCCAAGTATTGTATTTTTACCGAAGATATATTCCACTTCCGACAGACAGTGATGTAATTGCCCAAGTGGTCATGCACGCCCTACTCTTGCTGTTTTTCGTCGTCCACAATGACCCCAACAACGAAGTCCAGTACATCCTGCACAATTATCTTATTGGTATTTTCTGTCTGAATTTAGTCAGCTCGATTGCTCAGGCGATCAAGCGCCATTCTTTTCACGTGGCAATGCTTTATCCATTCTCTATTCTGCTGTCCTCCGTGTGGCTCAGCTACGTGGGCTACGTCTTGGAATACTCCATCTTGACCAAGGAATCGCACGAGTCCATTTCCATTGCATTCATTTGGTGTAGCTTAGGATCTTGTGCTTTTGTTTTGGCTTTTTATTCATTCTTAGCTGCAAAAGAAAATTCAATTGATCCACATACGAAGCTTCTGAATGACACTACTTATGTTATAGCTAATGGTAAATGTACTGCCTAAGACAAAGTATACATGGGAAAGCTGGGATAAGTTATTGAAATTACGATATATCATTGTGTTTCATTTCATGTATGTTCTTTCAGTCTAAATTAAAAAAAAAAAAATCAAAAGTAATTTATTTCAATTTTTCACCTTAAGAAAATTATTTTACTAATATTATTTTCCGTTTAAAAATATAAAAAAATATTGTCACTATTTTAATGGATCTTCAAATACAATAATATTAAAATTAACAAATTTTCTGTATCAGGGGTTCTCAACTTTATGCTTTCACTTCATGATCTCTGACAATCCAAGACTACCTTTTTTAGAATTTAATTCTAATGTTTAATATTTTATTTTTGAATATTTTAATAATAGATTTACTAATAAAAACAAGGTTAATAAATTTAAATTCTAAGAAGGAAACATGAACTGTTGCCATAGATTGTAACAATGATTTAATTCATGAGCTAAGAATGCTAATAAAATTTTGCATGAACTTTGCTAATCAAACACCGGCAGCGCAATGGTAGCGAGACCTTGTTATTTACAGTGACTTCTCCTGGCTGATGATCGTCAACGAGCATGAAACAGCTGTTCCAGGATGTCAATTGTTAATAATTTGGTCTCATCCATTGTTATTTTTTGCTAACAAACACCGGCTGAACATTGTTATGCAATTCCAGGGATTACTATACCAAGCGCCGATTTAAGGAGCGGGTTCTACGGATGGCCGCCAGGAGCGCTAGGTTTAATATGGCGTCAAATTCGATGTGTCAAAAAATAAATTAACTAAAATAATATTAAAACAAACTAAATATCATTTAACTAACATAAGTTTAAATATAGTGTTCCCAAGCTATCCGCTACTGGAGGTACTTTTTTTTTTCTTTTTCTGGTGCTATTACCCTCTAACCGAGGCACGAAAATATCTTCGTCCGGTCCTCACTATTTCAAAATTGCTTAATGATTGAAAACGTTAGTCGAACTTTTGTCAAATTTAAAATTTCGTGCTCGTTGACGAAAATAGATTGGGAATTCCTATGTTCTATTTCTTAACAGGATATTTGCGAAGAAAAAAATGTAAAAAAAAATGATTATTATGTATAATGTCAGTATCTTACAGAAATTTGGAATCTATACTATAAAGACATACACTGGTCAAAACATTTAGGGGATCAAGAGAGAAATAGTAGAAACGATACTAGAGATCATATTAAAGTGATCTTTTTGCAAATATCATTCACTTCATACGCTTCTTGCAGCATGTTGTCCATTAACCTAGCTCTGTGAGGACGAGGATTAACGTCTAAGAAAAAGAATCACCTATGGCTTCAGCTACGGCCCAATAATAAGATCTCATCTCTATACCTCAGGGCTGTCAAACTGCCATTTCGGATGACTTGCAGGTCCGTATGTCTACCAATACTGATTCCTATCACACTATCAATCTACTACCACCATATTGGGTTCTTTCGTTTCCCTCCAGAGGAGGATTCGTCGATTGTCATGCTGGAAATTGAATCGCGATTCGTCGTAGAACAGAACCCGACATCATTCTGTGTGCCTCAATATAGATGTCCCTCCATCCAGTTTCTACTGGCTTTACTGTGTTGTGCGGTTAATGGGACACACGCCGTGGTTCATAGAGACCACCTTCACGAAGCGATTGCGGACAGTTCGAGGTGGCACCCTGCGTCCTGTTGCCGTTTGAAGGGTACATTGCAGTCCTGTTGCATTCTGTTCCGACGGGCTGTTAACAAGAGATAACGGTCTTACCTTCCTGTAGTTTGCTCGTGGAGGGCCTTCGTCGAACATTTCCTGTTGTTTTTTTTTTAACTGAGTTGATAGCCGAGAAATTACACTTTGAGACTCTCCAAAGGCTACCTTCCGCTGTGTCTGCCTTCCGCTTCCATCCTTCCTGCTGTAGATTCTGATAAATCACGCTGTTGTTATATTCTACCACCTGTTCACTTCCATACTGTCCACGGACGGCTACTGGAGTTCCCACAACTGCTCACTTCTCCCTTTCTGACATCACCAATGCCTAAGTCACGTGAACGGAACTTCCTTATTTCACTTCATGGAAACAAATGCGACTGTAGTTCACACCGTCAGTGGCAACAGATCACCCTCAGCATATTTCCCGTGATTCCCTACTTTTTTTCCCGTGATCCCTTAATTGTTTTGACCAGTGTATAAATGAATATCTAAAATATTACAATATTACAATATCTTTGATAAATACAGCATCCATCTAATCTTTTGTTTTACTATTGTTTACTTTAATTTTACAGAGTTTACAGGACTTGCATTTGAATAGATTGTAATATTTTGTGTAAAAACAAAGGCAGCAATTGAGTTAATCATCAATCTTTTTATAGGCCAAATAGAATGGATTTTTTTTTTATACGTTTCGTAAATTTATGTAATCACATCTCCTTTGACTCTTTTAAAATAATTTGTATACAATTACAAATTAGAAACAAAGAAATAATTAATCAAAATGTACTGTTTATTGATTTGTACGCTAGATGTCGTGGTTGTTGAGACTCTGGTTACGAGACTTGTTCGTGTCTAGTCTTATGTTTTTTGCTGTCATTACATTAATAGTTATTTTGGCACTAGTATTTCTGTCTTTCATAAACTCACCCAATAATAATAATTTATGTTAATTAAAAAAATTCTTGTTTCATTTATATTTGTTTGGTTTCTTATTGTACACATGTAATAAAGTTATAAATTGTCAGAAACTGTTCCAAAACAATTATTTTTAAAATCTCTTAATTTTTCATTAAGATTGAAATGAGATGTGGAAACAAAATTATATCCTTTTTAAATTTCAACTTCTTTACTTGGGTCTAATTTACAAAAAACAATGGATGAAAAAATACATCTATAAAATCTGATGTAATCCCATTTATCAGAAGCAATATTTTTGTTAAAAATAAGCTTAACGTGCTGCGAAACAAGTAATGAAGGAAAAGAAAAACAGCACCTGAATAAGAGAATAAGAAGAGATTGCCTTTCTGATTTTAGATTATGGGGAGGAGTTGGGAACGGCTGAGTCCGTTGAATGACGAACATTTGTCTGGACATTTTTATCACGGTGCTTAATTTTCCAGAATTAAATTAGATTATACCTGTATTTAAAGATAATATTCTGAAAATTTTTAAGATACTTTGTACCAAAAAAAAAATACACGTGATTTTGGATAGGGGTGGTGGGGTAGTCTAAAACCTCACCACGTATCACCAGGGAGGAGGAGGGGTTAAAAAGTTGCTAAAAAACATCACGTGATTAATAGACACCCCTAAATTACTGATGAAGGTTAAAAATTCCTTCGGTACAAATTACTTATCCAGAAACACAGATAAATGAAGTTGTAAAAATATGAATTTGTTTGACGTTGGTAAACGCAGTTATGATGATAAAAGAAATAAGTTCCCCTGGTTTAAATGAAATTTGGAGGAAAATTATAGATATGAGAGTCTGGGCAAGATAATGACAAAGTAACTATTAAGAATTTACAAATATGGAAGTTAAAAACAATTGTAACAAAATGTGTATTTAAACAAATAAACAAAATTGACAATTATTTCCAGGAAATTGTCTCTTTTCTAAGATAATTTTCAACCTTTTTTCTATTAAGAAAAGTAACAATTTTCTTATTACCTGAACTTTTTAAACAATTAATATTCCGTTAAATAACGAATAGAAGCAACAACAGCCTCTGTTAACATGTGACTCGTTACTTAGTGAAACACCGGAAATTTTAATTCATTCTGAACTGATAAAGGCTAATATCCTCAACGTATTCGTATTTTATAATCCGATGCATTAAAATGATATTCTTTTAATAAAGAGTTTTTTTTTTTTCAACTGTGTTTCTATTCGTTATTTATTTATATTTTTTCACAGATTATTGCATACAATTAATGTTTCGTTTCTGACTAATATTCCAAACGAATGTAACTTGGTGTTCTCCTGACGGACCATTTCCACAGAAAAAAGAAAAAAAAAAAAAGGAAAGAAAACCTTAGTGTAAACTTTGCTTCCCTAACCCTCTTCTTTTGTTCCTCTTCTTTGCGCATTACTTAGAATTCAAAAAGAACTTATTCTCGAAAATTCTTTCCTTTCGTTTGTCGTGCAAACGTTTCTTGGCTTCAAACTCTTCAGTCATTCTCAGTGTTTGCTTTTTCCTTTCGAATCGCCGATTGACAAACGCATACAGTAGAAATAAGAGAATCAGATTGATTAGAGCAAACCACGAAAGAAACATCACATGCTCTTCTAACGGTGGGGTTACATTATGACGCCATTCCATGCAGTAGCCCGTGTACGCTATGTAAGTCCCCATCAGCAAAGAGGCAAACGGGTGAAGCAACGCCACAGTTACGTTGGAACGGTGCCGTGTCTGAGCCAGGATGGATACAAAGCCGATGGCTGCCGTCCCACCAATAAAACGATGTAAGTGGCTGTTGAACACTGTCTTCTGGGAATGGCACAAAAAAAACAGTGATTGAAAAGCATTCAGAGCCCCAATGTATAAGTATTCGGCATCGGGAGGAAACGAGAAGCAGTTAAAGTACGAAGCCAATTCCAACATATACACAACGAGATAAAGCAATAATCCGAAGGTATGATGCCTGATCTCAGTTTTGTCCAAATCAACCTTGATACTGCCAATCGAAATGTAGAGGGTGAGGCCAATGAAGGCACTCAGTTTCAAAAACGATTCCAGTGGCCAGCGTTTAGATCCACAAGGATAAGACAATCGGCTTCGAAACTCTCCGCCAGATATATTTGCTTCGAAATAAGCTACCATGTGATTGTAGGCGCACCACACTGCTGGCAGCGATATAATCAGGGAATAGGTTAAATGGGATTTGAACATTTCAGGATGGGATACGGGATGTGTGGAATTCTGAAACGAATAAAAAAGAACAGAAATTAGTCATTAGCTCTTCTACAACTTCCGTTTTTTATAAAATCGAATCTATGTAGGAAAGAACAAAAAAGTTTCTAAGATATTGTTACGTGGTTGAAATAACGTGAATCGGAGACAGCTTAACAAGTAACTATTAACTTTATTTACAACAACAGAGGCTTTATGTAGTACAATAGTTTTGGATTCCCAGAGCCTTGAATCCTATTTCTCTTCGGTCCTCCTGTGCTGAGGACCAATCAAGTGAGACCTCGATTCCAGAACAGTCTTAATCCCCACGATGCTAGATAATCCTTTAATCCCTTGCACTATTCACCACGCATCAATATGATGAAAAAAAAGAAAAAGATTTCTTACAGCCAAAGAAAAAATAATCGTTATTAAATCCTGGCAAAGAGAAGGTGTTACTCTTGTATTTTGAAACTTAGAGAAAAGTCGTAAGTCCAATAAATGAAAAATACAAAAGAAGACATACTTTCAAGCAGCCACAGAACTTAAAGAATCAAAATTACAAGCAAAAATCAATATTGACAGAATTCGCCAAACATCAAACCTAACATATCTAATCAAGATTATACACTTTTTTAATTTGAATAAAAGAAAAAAGAAAAAAAATCATCAAAAAAATATATGGAATTCTCAATTTAATTAAGCTAATTGAACATTTCTCGAGAATTCTTTAAGAAAACAGGAAACATCATATTCAAAATGGACCAAGTACTTCAGACGATTAAAATTGTTATCAACAGAATCAAATGGCCATAAAAAAATGGATGAACTATTTGAATCAACTACACTGCTCACAAAATTTAGGATGAATAAAATACACCGAAAAAATAAAAGGCATTTTGAGTTTATTTATTAAAGAACATCATCAGAGAAGCAAATGACATGAAAATGGAAGTTGTCTGAATACGCAAATGAGGAGCAGAATCAATTTATCGGGATTGCGCAGGATGTGACGGGGGGGGGGGAGGTTAACATTCGCATGTCAAAGGTGAAAAATGTGTCGCATATTGACTGTTCAGTAGGGTATACGTCACCTGCGACTGCTACAACACACTGACAGCGATGAGGCATGGAGAGGATCAAATTGTCCAGCAGTTCCTGTAGGATTCGTGGCCACTCGCGCACTAGGGTAACTTCCAGCTGATGAAGTGTTATGGGAGGTGATTGGTGGCTGGCAACACGTTTTCCTAGTGCTTCCCAAACGTGTTCGACCGGATTCAGGTCTGCAGAACGTAAAGGCCAATCCATGCGCTCAATTCCAGCTTTTTGCAGCATGTTGTTACCGAGATGCGCACGGTGGGGGCGTGTATTATCGTTCATAAAAAGAAAGTTGGCCCCAACTCCTCCAGCGTAGGGTACCACTACGCTACAATTTCATCCCGATATCTTATAGCATTCACAGTTCCATTTCTAACAACATGGAGGTCGGTACGACCACCAATGCTGATGCCTGCCCACACCATAACTCCACCTCCACCAAAGAAATGTCTTTCTTTCACGAAACGTGGATTCTCTCGTGTTCCATGTTCATGCCAGATCAGGGAACGATGATCGTCAGGCTGTAGGCTGAATCTTGACTCGTCACTGAAGAGAACCGTGGACCACTCTTCACGAGTCCAAGGAAGATGCATTTCAGCCCACCTTCTGCGGGTTCAGCAGTTAACGGAATGCATACCATTGGTTTCCTGGTATACAGTCCAACGTGACGGAGTCGATTTTGCACGGTCTGAGTATACACCAATCGTTCAGTAGCAGCGAGAAACTGTCCCCGCAACTCAGCTCAGAAGTGAAATAGGGTAAAGTCTCCTAATTTGTACCGGTCCTAAATTGTACCGCTGTGATATCCAGTAACAGGTATGTCTTCTGGCGTCGCCACACGGCTAGTATTTTCACTGCGATGTCCTGGCACTGTTCCACTAGCGCCATCTTTCTACGACCTGTTGTTTTATCACAGTCGACGTTTCCATGTTCTCTCTGTTTTTGAAGTTATTTTGATAAGGAAAACCTAAGGTCCCATACAACACAAATTATGTACACGAACTAATTTATACATAGTATAAGATTCTCAACTTAGTTGGCATTAAAATAGCATGTTTGTATTAAAAATTAGATTCTTCAATAATGAAGGAATACACGTGGAGTTCAAGATGGCGACGTCTCCTAAATTGTACCAACAAAGTTATCTTAAATTGTACCGGTACAATTTAATATAACATTTTCCAAAAAACGTTAAAATTTATGTTTCCATTTGCAACAAGGCTTAGAATTAAAATGTGTATTATGTTACTCAATTTTTAGCGATCCATGTTACAGTTAAAATAGGGAACGCTCTTGCTTTTGTGTTGTCTGTATGTCACACTGTACTTCACACTCTGTAGCGGCCAAACGGTTAAAGATATTAGAATGAAACCATCAGCATCCAAAAGTAGGTGACCACGTAAAAAAAATCAGACTTTAGGACCCCTCCCTGACCCCCAAAATTAACGTTTTCCACAGCAGTGATAGTAATAATGATAACAATTAACACAATAATAATACTGATGCTTCATTACTAATAATTGCCAACAGGACGTCATTGTTAATATTTACAAATGTATTGTTTCCTAAATTCTTTAACATATCCAAATGATGCACTAAGCATTCTATTATTGGCCCCTAAAGTTACAGCTTGCCTGTAAAACATAAAGGAACGGTCTTGCATTTATATGCTCATGCTTTTAATTATTTTGTTTAAACAATTGTATATATTATGGGGCCGCTCAGCTTTGACACTGTCTAAAAGCATTAATTACCTTGTTTCAATTGCACATAGCTGACCGAATTTAAATTTTTGTTCGAATTTTTTAATAGGTTTTGAGTTAGGGTTGAAGTAGCTTTTTTATGTAAGAAATATGAATACAGTATTACAGTTAAATAGAAAATAAATCTACATTTAAAAGTATTTTATATCGAGAAAATTATAACTGAAAAAATTAATTGGCCTTCTTAATTATGATTGTAACTAACTTTACAATACGCTCAATTCTCATGTACTTTAAATAGCCTTTTTTTATTATTATTATTATTATGGATGCACATTTTGGTCCTTCAACGTTTAAACATCAAGTAAAAGCCATTACCAGCCTTAAAAGTATGAATAAATTAACGAAAAATAAATATTTTTTTGAAAAAAAAAAAAATATCACCCCCCCCCCCTAAATTCCAGCTGTTTCTAACCAAGAACTACTTAAATGTTGTTGGCAAAATAATAATAATAAAACAACATTAATAAAACATAAGCCATCTTTGAACAAACTCGTCTTTTACAGAAATTGTATGCCTGGTACATTTTAGTGGAATGGTGGTACAATTTAGAGAACGGTTTCCTAAATTGTACCAGTTGACATATTTTTTCTTTTTGTTGAAAACTATGTATTACACATATTGAAATATTTGCTAAAATAAGTCAAAAGCTTCAAAATCCATTACTTTGTTAAAGTCTAAAAAAAGTTCTTGCCTAACCAATTAAGGAAAAATATGGAATTTAGTAAAAATGGTACAATTTAGGAGACCTTACCCTAGTAATAATTGCTGTATTTTACTTACTTATATATCCCTTATCAATTTTTTTTAATGAAGTTTAATCGGCTGATGATCGCAGGAGTCTTATTCTTACGAGAATGAAGTAGTGACAATGCTTTATACTTCCTTCCGTCTTGTATAATCCTTATTCTATCTAATTTTTCATTTTCACTTGTAATGACATCTTATAATACTAAACAAGTTTCAATGGCATCAATTATTTTATCATTCTTAAATATATCAGGAAACCCTTAAGAGTTCATTTCCATACACTTTATTATTAACTAATAAAATAGAATAAATAAAAAAAGCAAATAACATCAAAAATTATTTCACAGTTTATAACATAAATATTAACGAAATTCCCACTTGTGGTACTGACTTGCTTTCTACAAACAAGAAAACACAAAATGAGCTTTTTCTGCATCTTCTGATCGGAAAAATCAAAATCCGCCATTTTTGTTACTATTACGTCAAACATAAAGCCAAACAAATGAACAACGAAATTCTTCTTTCATTCTCTGTTTCTCTCAACAACCTCATTTTATTTTTTCGTTTTAAATTTCAATTACATCGGTATTTAACGATCAAAGATTTGAAAACGAACACTATATTTTGTAATCAAAATATAAAACTCACATAATCAGAAATATTCATATATTTGTATTAAAGAGGAATTTACTAGAGAGGATTAGAGACATCAAAAAATAAATAATGGAAGCGCTGACATAAAAAAACAAAAACAATTATCAGCTTTTAGCCAAAGATATCCTGTACATGATGAATGGTCAAATTATGACAGAATACTTTTTAAAAACTAAAAACTAACCTAAAAAGAAATGTTAGGTTCGTAAAAAGCTACATATAACTAAATAAAATGTTACCTTCATATTTGAAAACTCCTTGGGTTTTTAACTTGCAACGATGCTGTTCAAGCTTGAATGTACAAATAAATTATTAACAATTGAAGACTCTACATAAATAAAACCAGATGCCCAACTTCTGGACTTAAAAAAATAGCTATAGTGTGTAACCGAATGAAATAATCAAACCTATCAAAGCGGAAATGAATTGGTAAAAGAGGCTACCATTGAAACAACTGCTTCGAGGCAGAGATAAGAGATTCAAGTATAGATATTTCTTGATGGAGGATCAGTTTGTTCAGTGAATAAAAATTTGGCAATAATTCTCTATAATATTATTCAAACTTTAAAAATAAACTATTTTTCAGTTGTTTTTCTAAAAGGTCAATTCCTCAAAATCCATGCTAGCTTTAATTCTCTTAAATTGAGGTGAGGATTGGGATCGTGGAATTCATGGAACTTGATATTGGGGATGATTACAAAGTTAAGTTTGTTATTAGTAAACTAAGCGAACGTTCAAATTTAATTCCAAATCAGAAAACTCAATAAAAATAATCATTTATAATAAGATAAATAACTCTAGATTAGCAAAAGCTATGTTAGGTTAACAGTGAGTGAAAACCTCAAAGCATATGTTAATATAGTGTTTTAGGACTTATATGAACAAATGAATATTACAAGGAATACAAAAGGATCGATGGAGCAGAATGGTAAGTTTCAAATTTTTTCCTAAATATACAATATTAAAAAAGAAGATGTCTCAATATACATCCCAGTCATTTCAATCTTCTTCTTTTACTTAGACTTAGAATTTCCGTTTCTTCATCTACTATTCCTAATACCTCATTATTTGTCTTTCTTTCTGTCCAGCTGATTTTTTCCATTCTAAGGTAACAGCACATCTCAAAGGCTTCTACATATTTATTTTCTTTAGTGTTAAGTGTCCATGTTTCCAAGTTAATAATGCAACCGACCAAATATAAGTTGTTAATATTTTTTTCCTTAATATCTATTTATTGCATCTAAAATTCTGAAAATTTATATATATATTTGTGAAGCATCTGGGATTTTTATTTTCTTGTTTTTAATTTTCAAAATATTCTATAATTAATTAAATTAAAGCTCAAAAACATTCAATTTTTTGGGTGTTAAGAGGCATTACTCGGTATTTTCAACTCAAACAAAATTTGACGAAAATCTGAAATGAAAAAAAATTTGTAAAATAATATTTTGTATTTAAAATAAACTAAAACTCGCTTAAGATGCTCTTCAAGGGACCAGCTCGAAAGAGCGTCTTAAGCGGGAAAGCGTCTTAAGCGAGTTTTACTAAATTTATTATTAGTGCAAAAGTTAATTTTTAAAAAATATAAATTGTGGTTTTTTTTTTTAAATTGTGTGAGATTAAATTATTTTTTTAGAAATTAACTTTTTAAAATTTTCTTAAAAATTACATTTTTTTAGTTGAAAATACCGAGTAATACCTCAAAAAAATACCCCCCAAAAATTGACTGTTTTTGAGTTTTAATTTAATTAATAACAGAATATTTTGAAAATTTGAATATTAACGACCGAAAGAATGCCAGTTTAACCTGTAAGAATTGGTCTAGAATTCTAAATTCTGCTTCTCGGTGGCGTTCTGTGGTTTGCTTGTTCCATTCTGAATCAGTTTTGCATCTTTATGATGATCATCCCACGGAAAGAAGGACGGACAGAGAGAAAGACTCAGAAAGGATGGTGTGAGAAATGCAGGGGAAACGGGAGAACCCCGGGAAAACCTGCCACCATCAACGAAACTCACATGAGAACCGTACCTCGGTATTCAGAGGTGAGAGGCCGATGTCATAGCGACAACGCCAACCGCGCGGCCTGAATATTTTGAAAATTTAAAACAAGAAAATAGAAATCCCAAATACTTCCCAAGTTAATTTTTTAAATTTTAGGTGCATTGGAAAAAGAAATAAAAGGTTTGCAGTCGTCTGCAGTTGATTGAATCAGGACCTTCAAATCTATTAACATAGTTTATTTTCAACATGTAAACTCATAAATATAAACCATAGATATAAGTAAATCCATAAATATAAGTAATTATAATACTTATTGTAAATAATAACAGTAATAAGAAAACACGACAAACAAGGAAGCAGCTGCCATTTGCATTTTTACTTCCCCGTCACCCCATTGTAGAAGAAACAATGGCATTGAATGAGTGAGTATGATCAAAATCTATCACGTTCCAAGTGTTGGCTTTCGATTGTTTAACTACGGAGAATAAAATGAAGGCTTTCAAAGATTATTCGAGATTTGATTCTTTTTGAATTCATCCCAATCGTCAGTGAAGGCCTTTCAAGAAAAGGGATGAAAATTAACTGAGAAAAAAAATGAAGAAAGAAGACTTAATCTGTCCGAGATTAAGAAAAAGACGATGTTTCAGTTAACACTCGTAAGTTCTAACCCTACGTTAAAAAAATTGATCCGCGATTAAACAAATGTCCATTAGTAGCTTAAACCGTATTTGGCTCAATTCTCTCCTGAAATCCCTAAATAGCTGATAGATATTCAGTTATCGAATTAAACCAATAATGATATAATTTTTCCTGAGCACATTTGCTTAAAATATCGCGTTGTTTTTATTTATTTATTATTATTTTGTTAAATTTGTTATCTCCGCAGTTATAAAACTATCGTAGTTTCGATTATAAAGAACCTATCTTCAAATTTTCCATTTGTTGAGAAGTGATTAAATCCTCAAATTCTTAAATACGTCTTCCAATACACAGACTCACACAATTTTCTTAATGTAATTTAACTTGGGAAAGTAGGCTTCAAAATCAGTTAAATCAGTAACTTATATCTTTCCTAGACAGACCATCTTCATTAAAATAATATAATCATACTTTTTTTAATAGAAAAATCCCAATATATATATATAGAGTGAGGCAAAAGTCGCACACCGTAGGGATATAGGGGTATAGCAAGGATGGTGTTTGATACAAAGCACGTAGTTTATATAAATAAAAGGTGTTTATAAGTTATTGTCCTCAAAATGAAAGATGGCCGCCCTGTTTTTGTGAGATCTGCGCATGTATCATCGATTACTCTGGTCAGGCACTTCCCGTATGAGTTTATCACAGGACGTCGCCATTACGGTAAAGGCTTGTTACTTTGCAAAAGAGCATTGTATTTATAAATAATATATATTTATTTATTTATATAAATACTTATTGTTAGCAACTGGTATTGAAATAACGGTAAATAGTCGAGAGAAGTTTTAATTTGGCGTTATCAACATGTCTTTCTCAGTGAAAACAGACGACGGGCGTCCATTGTGACAGGAAAACGTAATTGATCAGCTACCGGAAGGGCTACGCAGTTCAAACTTCCGCCGGTCATCTTTCATTTTGAGGACAATAGATGGTGTGTTCAAACTGTTCTCCTTCAACTTGTAAACACTTTGTAATTCTGTAGTGGTAGGATTCCTTCCCCCATTCTTATAAAGTTCATCTCGTCCAGAATTTGCACAGGAATGACACAGATCGCGGACAAGAATTTTGCAAGTGGTTTCTGAACTAATCATCCATATTCTTCAGTAATGAAGCCACGTTTGACCTCTTTGGACACGTGAATACACACAATCGTTTCAACAGTAATCCTCAATGGATGATGATAGTCCCGTTCCAAAATGATTTATTTTCTAGGGTCATGGTATGCGCTGGAATATGGGAAGAGCAGTCGATCTGTCCATATTTCTTTGATGATGATGTCACAGTTGAAACAGACTTCCATATGCTGCAAGACCTTCTTAATATATTTCCCCGTGTCATTAGCAAAGAGACGCAACTTGTTTTTCCAACAGACGGCGCGCCTCCACATATTGCGTGATTGTGGGAGACTTTCTCAATCGTGAGTTTTTGGACGACGAGGTCATCTTATACCTTTAGATTTCCTTCTGTGGGGCCATTTAATGTCTGTTGTGTATCAAGAAGTATTCAACAACCGATAGACAGAATACGTTTGGTATTCAGAAACGTTAGGCAAGAAACGCTCCAACATGTCCAGGAATTATACCACTACAGAATCACAAAGTGTTTGCAAATTGAAGGAGAGCAATTTGAGCACATCTTACTTATAAACACCTTTCATTTATGTAAACTACGTGTGTTTTGTATCATACACCATCCTTTACTTGCTAAATCCTACGGTACGCGACTTTTGCCTCAACTTTCTTATCAATACTTAATGACAAATAGTGAGGCAGGTCGAGCGAGGAATTGGTAAGGGTTTTAACTGTAGTTCCCCTCTAGTGCATTCACAACAATTTGAAAAGAAAAAGGAATAAGGAAAGCAGTGGCGCAGGATTAAGGTTTGGGGGGAGGGGGCGCTAAGGACGTTGTATCAAATCCATTCAGATGTAGACCTATTTAAAAATAAATAGTTTCAATGATCACTTTCCAAAATAATAAGATAGACACGTCAGTGCTTTAATAAAGGTTTTTCTCGTTTTTCTTTCTTTCTTTCTTATCTTTTTCTTTATTTATTTTTGGGTTCCGGTGGGGGGGGGGGGGCGCCACTGAAAGTAGGAAAGAAATGATGATATTTGAATTTTTTTTCTTTGTTTTAAGGTGAGGAACCGAAATCTCTACTTTTTCCATTCTTAAAATTCCATTTTTATTATGTTAACTACCTGCACCCGGCATGCGTTGCAATGCCACTCATCAGAAGGTTTCCCGACGCGTGAGCAGGCCACTTACAGCTGTCCATGTGTGAAGCATGGATTTTCCAAATTTAGTCCACACACTTGTAGCGATTGTCCCTGTGCTTTGTTGATGGTCATTGCAAATGCGAGTTGCACCGGAAACTGCCAACGTTGAAACCGGAAATACACTCATTTGTTGAAACGCGTCGCGCACCCGATATTGTAAAATGGTTCTACTAATTCAGAAACCTTCGTGGGCGTGCGCACAACAACAACTCAAAGTTTCATCGCACTCTGATGAATGGTATAGGAACGCATATGGGACAAACAAACAAAGAAACATTCATTTTTATTTATTAAGATGAAAAGGAATTAGTTTTGTTGATATCAGTAATGGATGAAGGTTATATTTTAATTTTCCTAGAAAATAAAAGTGTTATGCATTTACTTTTGTATAGTTATAAGGAGATAATCGCATAAGCACTTATTTAAAAGTACCGGTGTAATGCAATATTATGAAGGATTTGTTATTTCATCGAAAACTGTCATGAAACTTTTCCTCAATATAGATTTTATAAATAAAAATTGCTTCAACCTGGATTTCAATTATATTCATATATATTAATGAAATCAGATCACAACTTTTTTATTTTATTTTTTATTTAAACTTAATTGAGAAAAAGTTTGAATAGAGTTTTCGATGAAATAAAAAAATCTCTTCATTCGTTACACCTGCACTTTTTGAATGAAAGCCTACGTGATAATTTTCATGTCCTGTGTTTAATACACTTGAAAACATTTCACAATTTTACCTAATTCAAATATACATTTTACCACCTGGATTACAAAAATCGATACAGCGAAAAGTTGCCACCTTCTGCAGAAGATGTTTTGATAGTTGGACACGTGTAAATTCAAAAAAAAAAAAAAAAAAGTATTAACTTCGTCTGCACAATTTTTGGTATATATTTCGTATATTTTGCAACTTAAATAGATCAAAATGTTAATGAACAAATTTCTTATTAACTTCATAGTTTATTGCTTGAGGTTTTTCGAATTATATATATTACATATAAATATTTTCACTAATAATTTGTTAACGTGCATGTTTTTGGCTTTATAAAATAAATTAACGCCAACGCACGTAATTAAAAATAAATAATATTATATACAATTAAAAAACTCCAAAACTTTTGCAGTCAATCACAACGAAGTCAAGGAGGCACAGTTCACATAAATATTTTCACTTTTCCTGCTTCCATTTGTAGTAAAATGTAGGGTTTGCCTTAATAAACAGTTTTCTACGATTAAAGGCAAGTCCCAGATACCAAATGCAATAATCGCTCACCCATGCCCCTCTCCTACATTATGCTCAAATTCATAGATTCTTAGCCAAAACTATCGCGAAGACACCACACGTTTTCATATTTCTCCCTTTTTAAACACACAGTGCTTAGCATTATAAAAAATAAAATTTTATAAAAATATAAAATTATAAAAAAAAAAGTCTAGAAGTGACAGACTAATTCGTGTAATTTTATTTTCAGTCACTTTGACGACCGGTGCTAAGGACCCCCCCCCCCCATACACACCTCGTGTGGGCCTTGATTATATGAAATTTAAAAAATATATACAGTGAAACCTGTCAAGTTGACCACCTTTATAAGTTGACCACCTGTCTAAGTTGACCCAATTGACCAGGAACGGAATGGCTTAATTACTTTAACATTGAGTGAACCCTTTATAAGTTGACCACCTGTCTAACTTGTATGTTGACCAGGTAATTAGATAGAATTTGTCACAAAGCATAGCTCAAAACCTTTGTAACTTGACCACTTCCAGAATTTTTTCTATGTCTTTCTAACAACTTTTATATTTTTTTTTCTAATTTTCTAAAGAACGAATTGTTAAGGCGTGTTTTAACGTCCTTGTATTACTGTAATAATAAATTGAGTTTCATAATTAAATTAACTTGTTTCTGTTCAACTTACTTCTGAAGTACATAAAGTAGTAACTATGATAATATTGAATAATTAATTAATTGATGTATAATTAATGTTTAACCCTAATAAGCAATATTATTCCTATTTTGTATCATTTGTATAATTTTGTTGCACTATACTATGTATATGTATAGTAGTAGTATGTAGATGATAAAATATGAAAATCAAAAAGGAAGTATTGTACCCTTGGTAAGTTGACCACCTGTCTAAGTTGACCATGAAAACGTGGAACCACTGGGTGGTCAACTTAGCAGGTTTCACTGTATTTTAAAATATACTCAGTGTATAAAATACATTTTTTTACACTGTTTTGTTTATCCATTTTTACTTATATTCCTATTCCTCAGTTTTTTACATCAGTTCAAAGAACGACCACTACGGGGCTCCACATTCTAGTTGCGAGTCAGGCAGATTCTTAAATTCAGGAAAATTTGTTCCTTTTATATTTATGAACACGTATTTATTTCAGAGTGCTATTTTTTGTAGGTGTTTATTTCAAATCTGTTCCTATGGAACAAACAAAGGTATTAGACATCATTACTCACATCAAAAGATTAAAATGACAATGGGCTGGACACATCGCCAGACAAAACGATAATTAGCATCTATATATTA
>JAFIDM010000004.1:5354098-5370122 GCA_023159025.1 Thereuonema tuberculata
TTTTTCACATTAATGTCCATCTTATCTTTAAATTTTAGCTAACAGCACATTAAACGCCTTAGATTATAGAAAGAAAAAAAAAATGCAAAATTGCCAGTTTCTTGAAAAGTTAACTTTGTTTTCTCTGTTTCTTATAATAGTTATAAATTTTAAATGTTTTAAGTTATTTCTTTAAATATTAACTTATTTCAACAGAGCATTTTATTTGAAAACTTACTTAGAAAACAGCCAATCACAAACTACGAACCATTACGTGTAAAACGCATGCTTGCACACACACTTTAATGATTGCATATTTAAAACTATCAAATACACGGCCATTTTAGCAAACTTTTTTATCCTGGAAACCTTGAAAATGAAAGATACTGAATTGAACCCAACCAATTTTAATTTAGGACTATGGTCAGATCTTTGATAACTCCCCAAACATTTTTGGAACCCCTGATCAAAACTCGTCTTTGAATCAGTTGGTTGCAAATCAAAATTAATTTTTAGACTATTTTTCTTTAGTTAAATTTGCAGAGAAAGATCACTGAGGCTGGCAGAAGTCAGCACTTGAATTTTCTTTATTTTATTTTAACCAGAACATAATTTTTGCCTTAATGTAAATAGAATGCATAATACAGTGCAACTTGGGTAATTCGAACGTCTTTAATTCGAAATCGTGGTTAATTCGAAGATTTCTTTTAGTCCCTTGAATTTCTTATTAAATCAATGTTAAAAAATCGTGGATAATTCGAAGTTCAACTTCCTTAATTCGAAGTTTTGTATAAAAAATTTCAAACCATTACGACTTTTCGGCGTTTCATCATTAAGAAATTCGACAGGTGACAACTGAAATCCCCTTCTCGCCACTGTTCGACAGGTGACGCCATTCGACACGTGACGCTTCAGACGCCATTCGAGCTTCCTGCTGTTAGTGTCGCCATGTCTTTCAGTAAACCACGCGTGTACAAGAATTTAACGTTCGCTGAAAAGGTCTCCGTCATTCGCGAGGTGGAAAAGGGTGTGAAGAAGAAATGCCAAATCGCCAACGAGTACGGGATAGCGCCGAATTTCGTCGGTACATTGAAGGACAAACCAACGTAAGTGAAGCTGTTTTCCACCACTAAACATGCTTCATGATTTTGGTAACCTTAAGCGACTGAATTCTACAAAACAATCAGACATTGCACAATTTTTTGAAAAACTATAATTTTCTGTATTGAATGTAATATGTACTGTAGCTTACTTAATATAAATCTTATTTTGTTTACATACATATAGTGTTTAAGTCTTTCATACCACGTTCTTTCTGAATAAATATTTACTTATTGACAGAATAATCTTTTCAAGCATTCAGTGGACCTGAAATTAAAGTTAAAAGATGTAACTTGTTTAATTCGAAGTCTTGGATAATTCGAAGTTTTGTAGTGGTCCCTTCAGCTTCGAATTATCCAAGTTGCATTGTATATATCACATGACAAAATGATTAACATCAAATAAAAGCCTGAGAAATCATCTTCAATACCAAGTAGTTAATACCAAGTAGTAACTTTTCTATATAATAACCACCTACAGAAATACAATTGTGCTCATCCAGTTGGAGTAGAACTCAGATTTTTGGAGTGGAACCAACAGCGTACTGAAGCTTCAACTTCTGCATCTGAGCTGCAGCAATTGCCCTTCAGGTATTCCTTCAACTTTGGAAACAAAAACAAAAAATCGCTAGATCTGGGCTGTATGACGGATGAGGAAGTATGGGGATTTTTAGCCCTCTAGCAGTTCCTGACAAATTCTCACCACTCGCTGCTTCAACAGCATATCCATCGATATCACTATGTTTATTGTTACTACTCAGCTAGATCCTGTTGCACAGTGAAGGCTTCTTGGTGATATAAGTCAGTTACCAGTGTTCACACTGATGCCATCTCTAGATACCTCCTCGAACTATCTGCGAAAATATAACTTCAGGCGGCAAAAATTATCAGCATGTCCTCGTAGTTTTAGATTTGTGGAGGTGCCAATTCTTCCTATTGCTACTTCTATTCACCTCCTTATTGAGACCTTGTTGTTTACTGGCGACTACTGTCGACTGATGATCATCAATTAAACGTGAAACGGCTATTTTGAGATGTTACCTAGTAACATCTTGAGTGTGTTCAAAATTTATTCAATTTGCACTGAAATATTTAACCAATACATTTCTGTTTTAGTCTATTCTGATCTTCAGTCAAATAAACAATTTAAGACCTTACATAACATGTGAATGCTTTTCATTGAGTGATACTAACAAACTGCCCAGAATGCACGAGACTTTAAAAACGCTTCATTGTAAGCTCTGGAGGGAAATAATTATAATATATGAAAGATGCCACTTCTTTAAGTATAATTAAGAAATCAAACACTGTTACATTTATATATATATATATAAATTTTATTTTTATAAATTAAAACAAAATATTATGTACAATTATAGTTAAGCATATATACATTACTTTGTGCAGTATTGTCTGTAATCTGGAAAAGTGATAAGCAGTAAAATTCTTATACAAGAAAAGTTTATACAAAATCTTTGATATCCAAAACACTCAAGTTTTTAAAAAATGTAAAATGTAGAGATTGTGGATGGCAATTGCCTGATTCGGAAGATTTTTATTTTGCAAAACCACAAATGGATGGAGTTGGAATGTAAGGATGAGGAAACTAAGGAAGCACTGACGTAGACAACTGACCTCAAATTAAGAAAATGAGGAAGGAAATGGATAAATCTTGTATTAAGACTTTTTTCCTACATTTGTTATTATTTCGCAGAAGAACTGGATAAAAAAAAAAACAGTGTTGTAATAAACTTTCCTGTTGTTATATTTCATGTTATAAAAAGTTGTCTTTACATCAAAATAAAAAATAAAAAAATCAATGAAAACATTAAAAAAGGTTTTTATAAAGCTTATTATAAAAGGATTACAAAATTTGCATTGTAAGACTGGGTAATCAAATAATAAGGACTAGAAGACAAGTGCTAAGTTTTCAAACGGAATTACCATAAATATTTTTTTGATTGAATCTGACATTCAAAAACTTTTACTTGGAAAGCATTTTTTCAAGCATGTATTGACTATTTTATTGGCTTCATTCCACTGCCAATTAAACATTACTATTTGGCAGAATGCGGACTTCTGCTTTTAAGTTCACGATGCTATTTAAAGGTCAGAGAATGAATTATCCCAAGAAAATAATTCATCAGTGAACAAAATATAATGCTCTCTAATATAATAAATGCTTCAGCTATGTAATGTTTACCAATTACATAGCAATGTTGAAGATTTCACAGACGGGGATAAATTTAATTCCAGATTGTCTGTAAAAATCTCCATTAAAATAAAATGGAAAACTTATAAACATTTCATGTCTTAAGAACAATTACGTTTAAGGCCACATTGGTTAAGTCTTTTATGTTATTCAAATTAAGAAGTAATTGTATAATTGTTGAAACAGCTGATTAAAATTCTTTCTCTATACCAGACATGATATATGGGCTCAGGTAAGAAGATATCAAATATATTTTCAATTATAAACACATTTCTTCATTTAAAACGAAGGCAGCAGCAACTTAAATTGTAAAAAAGAGTTAAACTCGACATAAGACTGCACTGAAGTCATTTTGGAACTCTTACTTCTTTTCTTTAAGCAGCTCTAAGTTACCTTTGTTAAAATAAGAAGGAACTTCCAACTAAAATCTCCAGATAATAAAAAAAAAAGCCTAGTATGTTATATTTTACCACTGATTTATCTACAGTTAATACAGATTACTGAGAAAAATTCAGCTTGCATTTACTACTTATGCCACAGTAATAGTAGAGCATTTATTGAGCTTGAAAGTAGACGGAAAGATCTTATTACATTATTATCATCAAACTTGCTCTTAGTTCTAATTTACTTAAAGAATGAAGAAAATACCACTGAAGGATTCTCTTCAATAGTTTTAATAATTTCAAAATTATGCAGTAAACATGGAAACAATCTTTCAGTTGCAGCATCTTTTTTTTTTAATAAAATCTTGATTCGAACTTAGCAATTGCTTAAGAAGAAGAAAAAAATATATAAAAAATATATATATATAATTTGATTGATGATCTGCTTGCTCTATTCACAATGTAACTTCGAAATTTTGGTTTTTTTGAGGTAATTCTTAATATGTCAAAGTTATGAAACAGAAAACATCAATTTTGAGATAAATGCAGAACTCCATTACGAAAATATTGTAGCATTATAAGTAGAAGTTGAATTTGTACAATGGCGACTGGAAGAAATATTAGAAAGCTTCTAATGGTAATTCAAAGCAAAGTATTTGGTGGTTTAAATTCAACTACAAGCTGTTGCTAGTTCTTATATATCACAGGAACTTAACAAAAGATTTTTGTTAATTTGACGTCTTTCCACTACTGAAGAAATGCAATTAAAAGCTTGGATTAGAATTGAAGGCAAGAACTTACTGAGATTTACTAATCGGCTCCATAAGCTAAATTTAGAAATATCTTTAACTACAAGCCCAGTTAAAATTAAAATACTGTTGTGAAGACATATTCACGTAGTATTATTGCTGTCATTTTTAAACTTCTAAAAAATTCAGTTCTGTCAGTTTATACATTTGCAACTGACATATATTGACTAGATTTTAATGTTCTGCAGTTTATTAAAACAAAACAAAACCACCCTATTTTGAAATACTCTGCTAATAAGTCAGGCAAATGAAGGGGGAAAAAAATGCAACTATTCCAGATCAGAATTTGTCCAAATCAGATGAAATGTAAATGATAAGGTGCAATTTTGAGATAATAAATCATCTTAATTGAGAAAGCAATTAGATATTTATTTTCTAATTATATATCATAGACAAGATAGTGGGACCCCAAGAAATTAAGGAAGGAATACTTTTAGTGTGATTTTTTTTTTCCCCTCTTAAATCTTTGAAGTCTTTCTATTTTATCTACGACTGAAATCGACTGCCTACATACATTCAGAAACGACTGACCATGGCTTAGGATCACCAATAAGTTTAAACAGCTATGTTGGGATGTCACTTATAAACATAAGGTGGTCTGCATTTCTTGATATATAGCTGATTGTGTGTGTTGGATTTTAGCAAATCTTTCAGTCACAGAAACAATCATTTGGTGAAAACAGTTAACTAGAAAGGTTTGAATCCCTAAAAAAAAATATAAAACTCTGAAATATTCAAAGGAGTTCTTCCCTTGATTAATTTTAAGTAGCCATGTTGAAGTAGCATTAACTAATAATGAAATTAGCTTAATTATTTTTATTTTGAATGAATATATTTATGCAAAACTTAATAAAAAAGTTTTTTTTTTAAATCTTTTCCTTCATTTCTAACTGATTTGGTCCCACTCTGATCAAGAACGTTCAGTTATTGGCAGGAATAGTGGATTATGAAAATTGCATTCACAAGTTTTTATATTTGCGATGGAAACTTATGTGAATCTGAGACTTTTTCTTTCTTCCACAACTAACAGCAAAATGTCGCAACCCTGATACTCCGTCTCCTTCAGGAAGTTTCTTTTGCATTGGGTCTTGAAGGACGAGATATGCCTGTTATTTTGTAATACCTCTCTGACAAATATGAGCACTTGTTGAGCCGCTCATATATTTGATTAGCTCTGGCTAAAACTTCCTCTAAACTTATCTTCTGATTCATATCCTTAAAATGCTGAAAAAGAATAAGATTCAAAGAATCAGTTTAAAAACTTAGAAATTAAATTCTAAAATTTCATTTTACGCAGAAAATGAATTGTAAAAGAATAAAATGCTTTACAAAACTAAATGGATTCATAAACAGATGCATGGTTACTCATAATTCCTTGATACATTTCAGAGACTTGCACAGCTCGGCGGTGAAAAAAAAAAAAAAAAAGAGATGTTTGCTCCCAAGACATCAAATGAAAGACAAATTCGCCAGTTTTTTTTTTTTTTCATAAGTGTTCTAAGTGTCCACCTTGCGTGATGGGTAGTCATCCAGGCGGTAATCCATTCCTGACCATAAGCAGTGCAGTATATCGTTGGCGATGGTTCCAATTGCATTGGTGATACAATATCACAGTTTGGTGAGATCAGCAGGAAGTGGGGGAATGAACACCTTCACATATCCCTAAAGAAAATGGTCTGAAATCATCAGATCTGGTGACCTTGGGGTCAGCAGAGTAAGGCTTCATCACCTCCAGCTGCGCTCCCTTTCCAACGTTTTGGTAACTTGTCGTTCAGATATTCATGAACCAGGTTGTGGTAATGTGTCACCACTGAACTCTGCTTCACATTTTCCAAGAGGCAAAAATGCCTTCTCATATTGTGAAACTGCCATTTTGATTGCACCTGCACCCTAGGGGCAGCCAATGGAATTAGTTCTGCTGGAAAAAAATCTTGGGAGTTTGTCTTTCATTTGATATCTCAGGAACAAAAACATCCTTTTTTTTTTTTTGCAACCAAGTTGTAAACCTCTGAAATGTATCAAGGATTTTGAATAACCCTGAATCTCAAAAGGTGTGCCGCGAGAAAAAACAAAAAGCATTTTTATTAAAACGGGAAAGTAAGAGGAAATAGAAAATAAGTATTAAATATTTCAACAACGTTATTTATCAGCACAAGAGGAACACAAGTAAATTGCAATACAAACTGAAATGTGAAAATTAATGACCATGATTTCTATAATTCAATGAGGGCTTGTTTACATTTACACAGTTGTTTAATACGGAATCAAATATATAAGTAAAGCAACAAAAAAGTTTGGGGTGACACGGGATGTTACGAAGAACCTAGGGTGTCACCGGATTTTTCCAAAGGCTTATCTAAGTGTGCCAAGAAGCAAAAAAAGATTGAGAAACACTGGCTTATAGTATGCAAATATCACTGGCTGATAAAATGCCCATCACTATTGTTAACCTCCCCCTCACCTCCTCTACTTTTTTCCCACACTTTCACTACGTGTTCTTACCTTGGGTTGTCCTAAATGTTATGTCGCCCTATATGTTTATGCCATTCCTGAAGATAGTTTCAGAATACTGTGTGTATTCTGTCGGATTAATTCCATCTTTTTACCTTGTGTATTTTAACATACCAAGTAAGTGTTTCATTTTTAATTTTCCTCTTCTTAATTTTAAACATGCAAGCTAAAAGCCTTCTCGTTATGTATTTTTACCATAAAACTGCTAGAAATTAAAATAATCATATATTAGCACTCTTGGAAGCTATTTTTGAATAAAAATACTACTTTGACAAAGTCTAGAAGTCTCTGAAATAGCGTTTGATGCTGTATTACTTTCTAACCTCATTAATTTTGTGTGTATTGTGTTGATTTGTCAAAATGGCTGACCATTGTTGTGTAAACTTTCCAGATAAATTTCGTTAAAATTTGTGGCACGTTTGAGATAAAGAAACATTACAGATTTTAATAGAAAAGTGCACCATGCCTACTATGAAGTGAAGCTGGAAGCTCAAGATAAATCATGGGCTCCACACCAAGTCTGTTTAGTTTGCATGGAGGATCTGAAGAAGTGATCTCAAGGTAAAAAGAAAGCTTTCAGATTTGATGTCTACATGATTTAGAGGAGCCAAAAAAACAATGATAACTGCTACGGTCTTATGAAAGAAGAGGGAGAACATTTCCATCAAGATATTAAGGAAATGGAAAGAAGTTACCAGATTTTTTGGGTTTTTAATATGATAGAGATCACTGCTGAATACCACACCATGAAAATCCAGAAGGATTGTACAACACGCACAACTTCACAGACAAAAGAAAAAGCCTCAAGCTAAGGTAATGCTTGATAGTGTCATACATTAACATTATTTGTGAATAAATAAATCTAGCATCTGCCACAAAACATGTTTCATTTCATCACTTTTCACTATTAATTTCAGTAGGCTACATTCATTCAGCCTAAAAATGTCATTGCACGTTGTGCAAAAAGTGAATGTGATGAGGAAAAACTGAGATCCTTTTTAGATTCAGCCCTCTTTTGCAGGCCTGTGAAGTCACAAGAATAAACTTTAAAGTAGCCCCTAGATGATCAATAATATTGTCAATATTCGCTTCAATATTGACGCACTACATTGAAGCGCGCATCAAGGTGCTTCAATAAAACCCATCAATATTCTCACCAATACTCATTCTGGCAAAATTATTTGTGCAATATTGACAGAAAATATAATTTTCGATCAATATGCGTCAATATTGATAGGATGCTTCAATACGCTCCTAGATTAACCATATTTCCATCAATATTGAAGCGGATATTGACAATATTATTGATCGTCTAGGGGCAACTTAAAAGATTAACCATAATAGTTGCAATGAAATGGGAGATCTTCCAAAACAGATGCATTAAACACTGTGTATCCCACCCTCAGGATTTCATTTTTTTTTTTTTTTTGTATGGCATTTTTAGACAAATGCTGAAGTGATGAATAAGGTAAACCAAAAAATTAAAAAACATTTTAAATAAAAAAAAAAGGGGGAGAGAACTTTGACGTGAGTGATAGCGGTAGAAAACTGTCTAAAGCAGTACAAATAGGCCATTGATGTGAAATCCTATCATACTGCAGATAACTGTTGAAAACATCAACACAAGATTTAGTCAAAGCACTCACAGATGTAAACAGAACTTTGTAAGTTAATATAAGGAAAGTAATTTTCCCTGTTACGTCAAAGATTCATACAATGATCAACTTTCTGTAACAAGAATAGAAGCATATATATATATATATAAACACACGTTATATTAGGGAAGTCACAGCAACTAATTTTTATCTGCCAAAAATGCGGCACAACTGCAATTCCAAAATACACGATTGAAAGCTTGTTGGATGTGCTTCTGATTGGCATCACTAACCTGGGTTAGTGAAGGAACGTCATAGGAGCAAGTGGAAAATATGTATTTGGAAATCATCATTTAATAAAGCAGTGTAGCCAAGGAACACTCAATACCCATTGCTAACACCCCTCAAAGTAAATGCCATAATAAATTCTTCTTTGGTTATGCTCATGTGGAAGTTTTCATTGTTTTCATCTAATGTTATTTCTTATTTCATCTAATGTAAATAATTTAATGTAAATTCATCTAATGTTATTTCCTTCCTCAAAATCAAGTAACAAACAAAAATCACAATAATTGGAAAATATATATATATATATATCTTCCACATAATACATAATTTGGTTCTAAAGGACAATAGTATATCCTTCAGAATTTGATTTTTTAAATTGAAAGCATCACTTAAATAAGTCTAGAAAAAAAACAAAACATAAAATTTGAAACTTGTAAATTGTAATAAACAATGAAACCAATTTCCTCAGATCCAACACAATTCTTTTCATTTCATTGAAATAAACTTTTGCTTTACATTTTAACAAAAAAACTGAATAATGGCATTTTATCATTAGCTAATAATATAGGAAAAATATCTCAGCTTCCCAAGCTCTATACAGGTTATAAAAAAAAAAAATGATAAAATCATTTTTACTTAGAAAACTTACTTTATTAATTTCATCCCGTCCAAATTTATTCTCCATTATTGTTACTTTCTCTGCATCGATCATTGCCAAATAAATGAAGAGATGATAATTTCTACACGGCAAATCAGTCCACAGGATCTAAAACAAAAAACCTTTTATTGTGATGTTCAACTAACAACGGTAGCACTTTATAACATCAGAAGTTATTGATCACTTGTTTCAATAATAACAAGGTAGCGATAGTGATTAGTAAACCAATAACAATGCTTCGCAACGTCTTCTGAAATGTGAATGAAGAAAATTATTCAAAAGTTATTAATACACTGAATTCCTAATAATGATTTAAAAAGAAGGATGAATAAAGTACAGATTGAGTCACCTTTACGTTAGAATAGACTGCGCTGGGGTGGTCTAGAAAATGCGTGACCCCATGCTATCTCACCCACCCCTATTTATATGGAATAATCGTCATTCTTAACTCAAACCTTGTCAATTCACTGAATTCAATAACTTTTGAATAATTTTCTCCATTCACGTATCAGAAGCCGTTGCGAAGCATTGTGGGATACTTGTCCACAGACAGACAGACAAACCGGGACTATAAGGCTTCAATCAAAAGCCTTTACATTAAAATCTAAAGCTGAAACAAAATGAAGTGTTAGCTAAATCAACTTCAGCAACAAAATTACATCACAAATTCTGATTATTCTACTAATGTTTTACTCTTATAGCAATCAATCGCCATGACTAATCATTTCTAAAAATGATTTATTATTATTATTTAAACTGATTACATGTTATTTATCTTGTAAAACACTGCTTTTGCCACAGGCCAGTAAAAGGGAAGGCACAATACAGAAAAAAGGAATAAAAATATCAGGTCAGTAGGGAGAATTTAAGCCATGACCAAAGAGGACTTTAATGACCAGAGTGACATTGAAGTGCTCCTGATTACATCTGGTGGCCTGATCCAATAATGAAAATTAATGATTTCAAATACAGAAATTAGGTGTTGAACTTGAAATCCAGTTTTTTTTTTTACTAGCTAAATGAATTTATTAGATGCATTTAAAAAAATAATAAGTAAAAAAAAAAAATCAAAATTAATGAGCGATAATAATTAAGACCAATGAACATTTTTTTGTTGTTGTTTTTTAATTCTATGTAGTTTTAGAGGTTTCACATTCATTTCTATGGCTTGATTTTGCAAGACCATGAAATTTCATCAAATAACTAGACCTAGCAGATGACAAAGGTCTGCAACAAGATCTCACTTATCTTGAATGTGTTTGTTAATGGACATACGCAAAAAATAAACTGGAGAAAATCGGATTTCTCAATCAGGAAAGTTCAATCAAAAATAAAGATACTTTCAAAGGAAGAACCACATTTGCCATCAAAGCTCAGCGAGAAAAACAATTGTTGATGTTTCAAAACAAAATGGCAGACAAAGAAATCAAATAATATTCATTTTACAGGAAAAACTGACAATATACAAATTGTAGAATTGAAGGACATAGATGCAAAAAGACAGGTCAATTTTCTCCCTTTTCTTTGGATGAAAATGCATGAATTGTAATTGAAACATGGTTAATTATAGGTTAGAATTATCAGAAACTGCTTGGAAAAAAAACTGATAAAAGCAGTTTGCTTTAGCTTTTACAAAATGAACTGTGGATTTTATAGACAGCTGAAGTAAATAATGCCAATCTTCTATTATTGCATTTCAAAAACAGTTCAATAATCAAAAATAATTTTTTTTGGCTATTACATAATTTTTATCTATTTTCTTAGCTATGTTTACCAATTGCACTATGGTTGGTATCCTCAAAAAAAGATGCACTTATCCTCAAAAAAAATGTTGTTTTTGCTGCTAATGTATTTCTGATATAGATAGATAGAGATAGAGATTTCAAGATTAAAGATAGGTAAATAAAAAAATTAGCTACTTTTTGGTGCTAAAGTTTACCAATCTATGCTAATAGGATATTACAAAACTATTTCAGACTTTGTTATAGGCTTAAGTAATGAAACTACACTTCAGTGAAAGCTGGTTTATATATATTCAAATATTCAGTATTAAGTTAAAAAAAGAAAAAGAAACTGTTCTTCCTTTATGTTATAATTTTTTCCTTAAAAGCAGCTAAAAACATCAAGATAAAAGCTATGCTACATTGGATATTGAAAATTTGATCATTACACAACAGTTTATGATTACACAGACTAATGGATGGTATGATTTAGTAAATAAAATAAAAAAGTAATAAAGCTTGAATATGGCTTAAAAGCACGGCATAAATAGTTTATATTTACCTCCCAAAGTTTCATAACTTCTACAAATTTAAATGCTCGTCTAAAACATGAGAACATCCAGGCATCACAAAACAGCATATCATTAGCATCATGGCTTTCTACAAATAATTGGAATAAAACCATTCAGGAATGTTGTACTCTTATACAAAACTCATTTTTCCCCTAAATTTAACTGGAAGTTAATAATTAAAATGAACAAGTATTTATTATTATAATGGATAAGTTATTACAGTATTGCAATTTTTTTTTTTATCTGTAATAGGAACAGCAGAATCTTTCTAAAATAAATTCTGTTTTTCTGTTCTGTATCACTGTATTACTGTTCTGTGATAAAGGTGTTTTTGGGGTTTTTTTTCCCCTCCCAAGTGCTCACAGATATTTCATTTAAACTTGTTGGATGCAAACCTTTGCCTGTGAACAGTGGTGAATCCTCCATGTTAGTGACACTTACAATTTCAGAAATTTACAATTTCAAAAATTAAAGAAAAGAATAAAGTTATTTACGAGGGTCATTCAATAACTAACACAACACTTTTTTTTCTCAAAGTAGATTTGTTTTATTACAGTTTTAAATACATCACCTTGTTCCTCAATTCTTTGGCTACAAAAAAAATATTTTTCAACATAATCTCCCTTGAAGTCTACCGCCTTACACCATACGGATGTCAGAGCTTGTATGCCTTGACGGTACCATTTTACTGGTCTACACATCAGCCAACTTCTTAGTGCATCAAGAACTTCTTGATAGCTGCCGTATCACTTCCCGCAGATGGCATCCTGTAGAGGGTTCAAATAGGTAGAAGTGCGAAGATGTGATATCAGGGCTGTAGGGTGGATAAGGGAGAAAAGTTCAGTGAAGTTTTGTGATCTCCTCCGGGTATACAGACTTGAGTGTGGTCTGAAATTGTCATGGAGTAGAAGTCTGTTCACATCTTTGTGGTCACGAACATGCTGGAATCGTTTCCTCAGTTTCTTAAACAGTCTTCACATAGGCTTCTGAACTGATTGTTGCAACATTGCAGGAGTAGCAGCTGTGCGCGGTCGGCCAGAGCGCGGGGCATCAAACAGCCTCTCTTTTCCTTCTTCCGACGATGACAGACGATTCGCCCAACGACTCACAGTGCTTTTATCAACCGCCTGGTCTCTGTAGACATTCTATAAGCATGTGTGAATATTTGTCATGGTCTCCTATTCTGCCAAAAGAAATTCAATAACTGCTCTTTGTTTGGAATGCATCTCATTCACAGACGCCATCTTGAACGCTACCCTACAGTGCTGTTGCACAGCGGAGAAAGATGAAACAATTTGAGAAAGTGCGGGAATGTTTTAAGATACTGTACAAAAAATTTCACGCTTTTCATCAAATATTAGCCAAGAAAAAAAAATGTGTTGCATTACTTATTGAATGACCCTTGTATAAAGAATAACTTTGTTTAATAATTAATTATTTCTTTAGCAAAGCTGAAAATGAATTAATTTCACAGTATACTCCCTCTTAACAGTTCAGCCAGGGAACGGATGCTAAGCTGGTTGGCAAAATGGCCAGTTAAACCGAAAATACATTTAAATTAGCTTTTAACTGAATTAAAGTACTTCTACTGTTTAATTATATGAAAAAGGTCAGTAAAAGAGACAAAGATTATATAATTTTACATATAAAATAAAGGTTTATATACTTACAAGTACGTACAAAGTTACAGTGTACACTCATATACTTGTTGTCACAAGCACACATTGTCACAATAACCAAAAACAAATTTTCTTTTGTCCTAGATATAAATTTACGAAACAAACACATTTGCTAAAGTAAGAAAAGAAAACTGTACATTTAAGGAAAAACAATTACTTCAAGAAATCTGCTTCTTATTTTGCATGTTTTTTTTAAAAAAAACCGAAGTCACAGTGCAGCAGATGGGCGACTGGTTAAGAGAAGGTCTACTGTATTATTTTTTTTTAGTGAATTTAAACTCAAAAAGTTTACTTTTTTTTTGGATGTCTAAAGGTCAGGAAGATTAGCCTGGCAATTAAGTCACTGTAAGCATTTGTACAGTTAACAGTATACTCATAGCAGTCACTGACCTTCTACTGTTACCCAGTCTCTCCCATTGTATTGTCCTAAAGGTCTTTGTAAACGTTTTTTTTTTTTAAGCCTTTCGTGCCTGTGCATAATACGAATGGGTTTAGAAGAATTGTGATTTAAATCACATCTGAAATAGTGTTATTCAACGATACAAGAAAGCAAATGCATTTGGAAGATCTATGTGAGTCACTTCAAAAGTTTAATGTTAAGATAATAATCAGTAGAGCATTTTAAAGCAATGTATATTTTCCGTTAATGTTTGACATTGTACAGTTTTTATCAAATCATTGAACAAATTAAAAAAACATTCCCTTCTATTGCAAGTGCATTAATGGAAACTGATAAAAGAAGAAATTCTACAACTAGAAGCCATTGTAGAAAAGAAGAAATAGTTGGTATGCTAGGTTTTCAAAAACTGAATGACAAATACAAAATTTAAAAAAAATTGTTAATTCACTTATGTCGATGATTTGTGATCCCTAGTTCCTTGCCTTGTCATCTCGTTTTACAAAATCTGGTTTTAGAAAGCATCTAAGCTATCTATGAACAGAAAAGTTTTAAAATGCAATTTTAAGTCCATCTCTGATCAGAATAGCTCAAAAACTGTTCATCCTAAAAAGATGAAATTTTTGTAAAAATCATATCGTAAATCAAAATCAGTAGTCAACACTTTGATTTGCCTTCTTTCATTTATTTTACATTATCACATCTTTTTTATTCATAAACAATATTTCGTCAAGAGGATTTCTTGACTTCCTCAAGCTTTCTTTGAAAAATTAATAATACATAGGTTTTAAATTTTACAACAAATACAAAAAAAAAAAACAATTCACAGACATTCTAATAAGCTTATTTTGTTTTAAACAAACTTAGATATTGAATAATTTACATTCATTTCATGCAATGTTAACACTTATTTTTAACAAAATAAGCCTATCAAAAATGCATGTAAATTATTCAATATCTAAAGTTTGTTTAAAACAAAATAAGCATATTAGAATGTCTGTGAATTGTTTTTTTGTATTTGTTGTAAAATTTAAAACCTATGTATTATTAATTTTTCGAAGAAAGCTTGAGGAAGTCAAGAAATCCTCTTGACGAAATATTGTTTATGAATAAAAAAGATGTGATAATTTATCATAAAAATCAGTAAATCAAAAATGTTTTGTAAAAATCATCAACATAAATGAATGAAAAAAAAATCCACCTTTTTTTGAATGATCAGTTGTTTGTATAACAAGTGTTTACCAGCTCTTTTATTCAAGTATTCAAAATTTGGCACACACATTATGTAAATCTTATAAAATTGGTATAAGTGAAAAGAAGAAAACATAACTATAAAATAAGGAATGAAAATTTCTTACAAAATTTTACAAAACTTTGACTTTTTTGTTTTAGCTTCAATCTTTCTATATTTTGATTCACTATTCAAATTCTAAAAAAAATCAATAAAATAAAACAAAAACAAAAAACCTTGTTCAACTATTTTGATTTTTTTTTTCTCACGAAGTTGGGGCTTAAGGGGCAACTGCTTACAAATTTTATTGCATGACTTGCCCCTACCTATGATTAATTATTAATATGATTAATAGAAATGACTGCTGCATTCCAAAAATGTTTTCAATGTCATTTTTAAATCCCAGGTTTTGCAGAAAATAAAAAACAGTCTGTGCTATTTTACTATCCAAATTAAAATACGATTTAATGATTTTCAAAAATTCTTACCTAAGTAATCTGCAAATTTCTTATCAACGAAATACAGCAGATCAAAGATTAACTGAAACTGTTCCATCATGCTATCGTCTTCAAATATCTTATGCTGTGAAAATAATAAAATATATGATAAATAAATATAATTAATGAAATACCAACGTTTCATGATGCAAGGAACTATGGTAACTTTTGTAGAGTATCATGAGAAGATTTAAAAAAAATTCCTCTTCCGTCATAAATTTTTTGCTTCTTACAAGCTCTACATTTAAAACTTTTGTTGGTAGTTTTAAGGTCGACAAAATTTTAGATAACTGTCATATTTAATTATTAATATCTGATAAATATCATGCCTTTCACATTGTTATGGTTTTGTATTTGATTCCACTTTTCTAGGGCTCATTTTATTTAAATTA
>JAFIDM010000004.1:5380122-5403050 GCA_023159025.1 Thereuonema tuberculata
TCAAATTTGCTAATGTTAAAGCTTTTTACTTCCACAAGCCATTAGGTTTTATTGTATTATTAACATGCTTTTAAAAATACCTTTGTTTCAAATTCCTGACTTAAATTACCCTCGTAATCCTCTTTAGAAGAACTACCTTGAAATGGTTTTATCAGTGATCTCGTAGGAAGATCAGACAGCTGTCCTTTCACAGGTGCTACTAAGCCTGTAACGACATTTGACACCTTGGAAAACCCCATCAATGTCTTAGTGAAGAAATCAAAGGACGATTGCTACAGCAATAAAGAAAAGAAAAAATTATAAGTAATAAACACAAAACTCAAACTGTCAACCTCCTATCGTTTATCAACAAAATATTAAAACTAATAATAATAATGGTAAAAGTATTTTAATAAATAATAAAAAAATACTTCATAAAATAAAGAGATCCTTACTTTGTTTTTATAGGAGTCCAAATCTTTAAATGGTTTTTCTAAAGCTTCCTTCTCAGGATCCACAAAAAGGTACAGGTTTGGCTCTTTTTTTGATCTCAATAACAGAAGAGAAATAATAAGAACAATATAGTTCCCTTATATTAACAAAAAAAAAATAGAAAATATTATTTTTAAAATATCTATACATACCAGGGAAGTTGTCAAATTTTATTTATTTATTTTTTTTTAATTTTATTTATTTAATCTTTTTCAAATTTTAGGGAAAGATTAAAATATACATTAAATATACAGACACTGACTTGTATTTATTCAGACTTAAGCAAATTATAAAGAAAGAACTATTTTTCCCCTATTATTTATATTATTGATATATATTATAAAATTATATAATATTTGACATATAAAAATTACTTATATATTTTTCGTTTCGGCTAAACCAGAGAATATGGTACCCCACACAATAATACATTGTCGGCTGCCTTGTTACCACTTCCCCGTGAGGGGAAAAACAATTAACTTAGTATGTGCCGATTAGCTTTAGGTTAGGTAAATTGAGGGAACATGCACTCCAGGATGTTTATATGAAAAGATTTTGAAAAACTGCGTCCCGTGGATGGTTCTTCACCGCCAGCCTGGTGCCATTATCTCTGGTTTCACCTTCTTTTCTTTATTGTTTTAGAAATCATCCTTTAATTTCTTCACCACATGCATTAATAGTTCCATATCGAAATCTGATTTCTATGTGAATGAAACTAATATAAATACCCTTTAAAAAATGAAGTCTTCTAATAGTGCAGAGTTTCTCAAACAGTGTGCCACAAGAAAATTCTGAGAACACATATGTATCACATTTAGCTTACAGGAACCAAATGTTCATATATGGAATAAAATCTTGACTTCTAAAATCCTGGGCAAACCATATTCTGAATTATAATCTGTTTTGTTCTACCAATTAAGATCAATAGTATTAAATCACTGTCAAATCAGCTTAATAATATTTTAGGTATTTTTAAATGTTTATTATTATATTCATTTTGAAATCAACATATACAGCAACTACATATGTTGCACCATCGATTCAATGAGATTTTTGAAGGTACCTGGCCCACAGTCCTTGGTGGTACATCCAAACAGCTAATTTCTCTGTCAATCTGATCCAAAGATGCACAATGGGATTCAAACATCCATGATCTAGGATTCATCCTTGTGATTGACGAACACTTAGCACACCCTGTGTGGCATGACATGGTGCATAATGTTAGGGTAGCCATAATGGACTGCATTTACTATGCAACAAAGGATAAAGATGCTAACTGCATTAAGAGAACCCTCATCACATATTAGGATCCACAAACAGCCCCATGAGAACATCCCCAGACCATGACACCCCACCATCAGTTTCTGAGATTATCTGTGACAGTTTCGTTTTTCATATGGGATAGATTCTGAAGAAGCCATCTAAATAGTATGTTGTTGTGTTAGTATGAAACAATCTATCTCGATTGATTGAAGGAGTTTAGTGGTGGTATAGCATCTACAGCCTTGCTGTGTTACACAATGTATCTTTTTTGTTATATTATTGCTTCAATTTACTTAAGCAATTGTCTGATGTGCTTTGTTAAATCATAATGTAATATCTGATTTTTTAACTTATCCACTATTTAATTCAAATTTGTTAATCTTTTCATCTAAACATACATTTGTTTTCTTTTAAGTCATGGAAAGTGGGACCAGATAAGATTGATTGGGAGTTAAGACAAATATTTCGTCATTTTAAATACGAAAGTGAGGTTAACTTAATCAACGCTTCAGAAAGAAGATGGTTTGAGAAGCTTACAATAGACAGCATTTGCTATTCAATCAATTTTTTTCCCCATCAGTTAAAACTTTTAAAAAAGAAAACATGTTTAAGGAGGAACAAAAAAAAAATATTCCACATACTTTTTCATTTTTCCAAACTTTTCTACAGCTGTAAAGAAATCCCGAACATCTCCTTCTAAGAAATTCAGAGGAGGAAGGGTTGTCCCATCTTCCTGGATGAAAATAAGAGAAGACGGTTGACATTTTGATGGCAAATATTTACACGATTTCAACACTCCCACAGGAAAATTAATTGGATTCTGCCTCACTAGTGATGTCACTTGTTCATTTTCTATAGCTATAATAAAGAGAAAACAAGAAAAAAACATTAAATTTATGTCTTTTTATAAACGGAAACTTCACATTGAATTAATATCAGTAATTTTCAGTCACTACTTCGTATCACAATGCAGGAATGTACTCAGGAACCTGACACTGAATTAATGTTAAAGGTTGAAAGCTTAGGATCAGCAAATACATCTTTAATATAAACTTTAACGTTAAGAAGATCGTTTAATAAAAACTAAAATAAAAATATCCATTAAATTTTAGTTGTTTTCATGTTATGCTTCTTACGTACAAATATACCACATCAGACAACATCAACTAGTCATTTTTACAAGAACTTAAATTGCAGTGAAAGGAATGAAGCAAGTTTTTGGATTTAAATGTTTTATTCAATTGTTTGTTTAATATTGAAAAATAGGAAACGTAACTGCTGGTTTTTTGTTTGTTTGTTTTTTTTTACACCAAACTTCTTCTATATATTAAATAGTTTAACAAGCGTAAAATGTTCATAGCAAGAAATCAAGGCCATCACACAAATACATTTATAGTAAGTTTATAAACTGAACATCACAAATGTTTTCAAAATGACATGAGATTTATTTTTAAGCAAGAATTCTAAACAAAGTTTTCGAGAATAAGAAGCTAGGACCCGAGTCCTAGGTCCTACAAAGCTTCTTAATCTTAAAAACTTTGTTTTAGAATTCTCCCTTGAAAATGAAACACATGTCGTTTTTGAAAACGTTTGTGATTTTCAGTTTATAGACTTTTTCTTGCTACAAGCTGCTTTTACTTCTACTAATGTTTATAACACATTTATAATATACAACATTTCGACTGTAACAATTTTTCATTCTTCTTCAGGTGCAATTTAGTCCTCCTCCATTGCTGACGAGATAAATAAATAACAAAGTAAGAATGAAGCTAAATAAAACAATTTACAAGAAATAATTAAGTAACTTATCATACCTTAAACTCATTCTCTAAAAAATTTCCTGAGTATATTCATTAACTTTCACTCCTTTGTGCTTATTGATGTTTTTGAAATAATCAATAAATATAAAGGAGTGAAAGTTAATGAATATACCCTTGAAACTTTTAATAAAACGATGTTGAAATACGATAATAAGTTAGCTTAATTATTTGTTGTAAATTGTTTTATTTAGCTTAATGCTTACTTTGTTATATCATTTGTTTATTTAAATTTAACTTTTTATTGTTATTTATTAGTCTAGTTGGCAACAGACTCACCTGAAGAAGACTGGAAATTTGACACAGTCGAAATATTGTGTTTTTAAATATGTTATAAACATTAGAAGAAGTTTGGTGTTAAGTTAATCGAAAGAAATATTGCTTATTTTTAGGAATTTATCTTTATTCATACAATTTTTCCATTTAATTAAGCAAGATTCAATCATTAATCTCGCCTTTTCATCTGAAATTTTTAGAGTAATCCATTATAAAAAGTAATAAATTGATTAAAAAAGAAAGGACAAAACGTTCTTCATAATAGTGGTGTGGCGTATAGTTTATCTTGTAGAGATTGTGGTAGTATCTATTTTGGAAGTGCAGGCAGGACCATGAAAGAAAGAAACATTGACTGAGCACATTAGAGCCTTTAAGAATAATAACAAGAAAATTTCTGATTGGGCAGACCACTGCATTGAAAATGCTCACAATCCGGACCCCATAGTAAGTAAAATTTTGGACGAAAAGAAGAGATTAATGATTGAATCTTGCTTAATTAATTGGAAAAATTGTATGAATAAAGATAAATTTCTAAAATAAGCAATGTTTCTTTCGATTATATGAAATAATTCATGAAGAAATAAATTTATCATGGATTTGATTGCAATGGTTATTAGAGATGATTGAAATTGTTTAAATTATTAGAAGTGATTGTTATTAGCATGATTTGGATTTATTGTTATTAGTATTAGGTAAGTTATGAAATGTATGGGTTGTTGTTTGTTTAGTTCTTTTTGTATCCAAATGA
This sequence comes from Thereuonema tuberculata, assembly GCA_023159025.1. Classification (NCBI taxonomy): domain Eukaryota; kingdom Metazoa; phylum Arthropoda; class Chilopoda; order Scutigeromorpha; family Scutigeridae; genus Thereuonema; species Thereuonema tuberculata. Next base: position 5,384,698 of record JAFIDM010000004.1, read on the forward strand.
ATGTATGAGGAAGAAGATTTCTTGTCCTCTATCGTCACCTGAAGAAGTCTCGCTGAGGGAGATGAAATATAGTAAAATTAAAGTAGGAGTTATTTTGAAATTTTAGTAATGTTTGGTTACACAATACTTGTTTTGTCTGTTTTTCAGTGTCAAAACACTGAATTTCAATTCTATATGGAAAATAAAACAATTCAGATATAAAATGAAACTACAAACCTAGCTCAATGAATCTAGCTTCACCAATATCATTGGTGGAGTCATCAGATTTCAATAAATAGGCGGACTTCTTCGTTAATCTCCATTCAATATGTGGTCCAAAAGGCTACAAAAATTAAAATAACAGGCAAAACTCCGAACGGCAGTCCCAAATTACGAAAACCTCCGAAAGCGGTCCCAACTTTGTTATTAATGAAACATTGTGTCAAGTGTAATGACATCAAACATTGTGCATTGTTGCTTAAAAATCACTTTAAACATTCCATGGCTGGTAGATCGCAAGCACCAAGAGTAATAACGCTTTAGTCATAAGTGGCACATATTCAGACAATACTTAAGCCCATTGTACATGGATCCGAAAATCGCATGGCCATATCCACGAATCAAGACATATTATCTTTCACATGGCCACGAAACTCTCCGACATCATCTGTACGACATGTAACATTCAAATCGTTCGTATAGGCGACGTTTCGCGACCATGTGAAAGAGAATACGTCCGATTTTCGGATCCATGTGCAATGGGCTTAAAATATGTTGAGCGAGAACTATACGATTTATTGTGTAATAACTCTGGCTGTGTTATCCTTCACAGTCATACTGTTGTCTGTCATTAAAAAGGTTTTCATAATTTGGGACCGCCGTTCGGAGTTTTGCCAAATAACATTATATTTTGAACAATGTAAAGCTAATCTCTGCAATAAAAAAAAGACTTTACATTTCTAACGTTTAATACCTTATTTACAACCAATAGTTTTCCAGGTAATAATACATCTTGTTCAGCATAAAATATTTGTAGATAAATCCCATGCTGTTCATATATAACCTGCAAGAAAATGCATTAAATAAAGAAAAAAAATATTAGCTCAACATTATCAAAATCAGTATGACTTATAGTAAACAAAAACTGATACGACTTTCCTCACCTCATCCATTTGTAGATATAGAGTAAAAAATTGGTTTGTATTTCATTAGCAGTCTAAACTACAAATAAATCAAAATTACCTATAATTTAGTCTTAAAGTTTAACTCTGGCAATTAAATACGTACGCATAGTTATAATGTGAATAAAAAAAAATGATTAACTTAATAACGTGAATGGGGTTGGCCTTTTTTTTTTTTTTCCTCTGACGATTACTTTTAGATTATCTTATCTTGAGTCATTATTTTGGAAGCTGTCAGAATCAGTAAAAATTCCGAAACAAATTAACGTCAAAAAAACATTTTCAATTTTATAATATCTCTCGAATGCACTCATATCTAAACTTCAGTGTCCGTTCGACCACTAGTAGACTGATTATAAAAATTCAAACGGAACAACATTCTCTATTTCTTTGTTAGAAAATAAGAAATAACAATTAAAAACATAATAACAGGTAAACTTTTAATTTTGTTCATCGTGTGCGGAAAAAATACACGAATTAAAATAGTTCATTAAAAAAATATAAATAAATCTTCATGAATGATTGAATTAATATTTACTATTCCTTTCAAATTAATTTAAAGTCTTATATAATTTATTAGATATGTTATTTGGTTCATTTATGAGTTAATTAAAAAAAGAAAATACTCAAAAACTATATACAAACGATTTATTTGTTGAGTACCTCGAGTTCTCTGTCGTCTGCCTCCATTCTTCCCAGAAGTCTTTACGAAGTCAAACTGCGCACAAACACGTGACGTCACCCACATTCGATTTTATGAACACACGCCCTTTTTATTTTTTTAATTCATGTATTATTCGTTATCTGATTGATCAAAATGATTTCTACTTAGAATTTTCCCATTTTTTTTTTCTTCTATTTCTAAAAAAACGATACAAAAAAAAGGCTAATACATTTCCTGCTTACAAATGCGAGGGTTCCCGATACATTCACCTTTCTCCGAAAAAAGAATGAGCCACCTCTCCCAAAAATAAAAACTGAATTAGATTTTACAATATCCATTTCAACTTTTGATTCTTCTCCTTGCTTTTTTGATGAAAAGTTTTTAGATCACATCGTTATTCTCGGGTGATTCCAGATTCTGCACTATAGCCTTTTAATTCTTCTTGAATTATATTCCTGAAATAACTCTTCAGTTTGTTGACGAACACTTCTGTAACGTTATTTATTTTAAAATAATTTACAAAATTTTTAAATTAAAAATTCGACTCTCACCTTGTTTTCAAAATCGCGCGAAATGAAATCACATGACTTTTTCACCCTCGAAACCAGAATGGGAAGCGATACGAAATAACCGCGCATCTGGTTCGAGTTTATTCACGCGGTTGCTGAAATGACCTGTCTGCGGGCGCCACTAATCGTCATTCGTCATCTTTATGCCCAAGGGAAAAGTGACAAGAAAAAGGTACTGTAAGGAATTATGTTTTAATAGGGTTATGGATGTAGTAAGAATATCAAGTTTCAATCTTTTCGAATGATAACGCATTAAAAAAAAGTGTGATGGGCCAAGATTCGCTCGGGAATAAAATCCGTCGAATATGAATCGAGCATTTCAGGAATGAAGATTTTCTGATACAACTAGCTGACAAGCTCGTGAAAAATGAACTTTTTAAGAACTGCTCGTAAATCTTTCTACAGTAGTTTTGTTAATTTCAAACAAACCGTTCGAAACTAATTGTACATTGTATTCAAGTATCTCTACTATTTAATCGAAAACGAAGTGAATTTTGATTTCACAACAGCTGCAATCCCACAAGCCCCTGTGACCCTAATGCAGCTCAAGAAATGAAATCTCTCTTTAAAAAATTGACATCTGCACATTCTGACGCATAGAATTAATTTATTTCAGTAAAAATATTGTTTATTTTCGAAAAATAATCTCCTCACTGTGATATTTAATTCCTAATAGCCTTCGGATTCAATCGAAACGTTGGCTAAAATGGCGCTGGTCGATCTTCCAAAAAAATGCGAAGAGAATTTCTGATGTGATACTGTCAACTTTATTACTAAATTTTATGAGGATGATAATTCGGGTACTAGCCAATCAGAAGCGATCTTGGCATTTACTGCATAACGGCGATTTGAAAAGCGGAGGAATACAGGTTATGAGTTTTCTCGTTCCACACGTGACTATTTTATTAATTAATGTAAAATGGCGTCACTTGTTAGAACCAACGACCTATATAAGCAACATAGCGCCGCCATCTTTGAAGCAAATTGAATACCAGGCGGCCATGTTTTTTGACGTCTAGGCGGGCGGTACTTTTGGTCTGCGGTAGTTTTGTACGAAATGTCACCTGTGGAATTAGGGCTAATTTAAAGTTTTTTGGAAGAAAACGATTCGATAATTCATATTAGGGTAATATTTTAGGAAATGTCACCTGTGGAATCGATGTTTTTTTTTTTCGTTTTGGATGAAAAAGATTCGTTAATCCATACTATGAATAAAAGCGATGGAAAAATGTGGTGTGATGCTGTATTTTTTGAGAAATTTCGAGATATATTTGGAACTCTTTGATGAAGCGGACGGGCATTGCAGATAGCCACGTCGAACTATTTGCAAGATGGCGGCTTAGCGCTACTTTCAAGATGGCCGCTAAGTAGGACAGAAAGCAAGGGTCATTCCGAAATGAGAAACCCCGTCACAGAAACATATTTGCAACGACGATGAAAATAAATAAATAAATAATCAAATCAAAATAAATAGTACTATTATCCAAGCAATACAAAACTTATATGATAAATCATACACAAAAATTAAAATGTATAATAAGATTTCACCTGGATTCTATGTCACTAAAGGACTACGACAAGGATGTTCTATATCCCCTATTTTATTTAAAATATATCTCCAAAATGTCCTAACCACTTGGAAAAAGAAATGCTCACAGATGGGATTATTATTAAATGATGAAACCATATTTACACTATTATTTGCTGATGACCAATTGGTGATTGCAGAAGATTACGAAGACATAGAATACATGGCAAGGAAATTGATAGAGGAATATGAGAAATGGGGGCTAAATATTAATCTGAAGAAAACAAACTATATGGCAATAGGTGCAACTTCAAAAAATCTCATTTTGGAAAATGGAAAAGGAACTATAAATCACTGCAATGAATACACGTATTTAGGAGTCAAAATTAATAAAAAACGGAAATCATGAAGATGATATAAACCACAGAATTAACAAAGGACGATCAGCAATATCAAAATTAAACAGCATTTTATGGGATAAAGACATTACTGTAAAAACAAAAACACATATATAACAATTGTTAAAAGCACAATAACATATGGTTCAGAGACATGGCACTTAAAATCAGGAACGAAGGCAAAATTACAATCAACAGAAATGGATTTCTGGCGGAGATCGGCAAGAATTTCGAGGAAGGACAAAATTAGAAATACAGTCATAAAAAAAAAAGGAAGGTGCAGGGATCCCTTGTAGAATCAGTAAAAACTACACAATTAAGATGTATGGTCATATGAAGAGGATGAAGGAAGAAAGACTGCCGAAGAAGATACATGAATGGGTACCAACAGGAAAAAGAAAGAGAGGAAGACCAAAATTGACATGGATGCAGGGAATAAATGAAGTAATAAAAGAAAGAAGACTAGAGGATGGGGCCTGGGAAGAGAGAGAGGAATGGAGGAGGGTGATACAGGCATAAAATGGGTACAGGAAGATGTCAGACATTATGAAACCTGGAAATAAATAATAAATTTACAAATTCAGTCCTATGAGATACCACTAGTGGTGGATCTGTATGTAGGTGCTGTAAAACATATATTTTTCAGTTTGTACAGATTAATATTAATATACTAATAAAATTGTATTGTAATAATAATATTGTATTATTAATATAATAATAATTTAAGGAAATAATATTAATATACATGTAGACAAAATATATTTTTTGAAAATATACACTATGTGAAATTTTTATAAATTTAATTTTTTTTTGCAAATATAATATATTTTTTTCAATATATAACATATATTGTCCAAAATATATACCATGTAAAATTTTTAGATTTTTTTTTGCTCATCTGTAGATTTACTATAAAGTAAAGGTTTTTTTTTAAATATTCCAGTTTATTTTTCCATGTATTTTTTTTTTGTAATATTTTATTTTTTAGTATACTTATTTTATTAAATTTATTTTGTTTTAATTCGTCTTCAATTTGTGCAAAAAGCTTTAATAATATTCTATTTTTATTTCTTAATCCAAAGTTGTTCTTAGGATTTTCATAATATAAAATCTGCATCAATTTATTTCTTGAATTGTTTTCTAGGTTATTATTTCTAAATTGATTTCTAATTTTGTAAAAATTGTTTATTATTAAAGAATATATTATTTTTTCCCTAAAACAATATTTGAGGCTGACTGATTAGTTTGTTTTATATTAATGCATCTAGTCAGCCTTACTGTAAGCAAGGACTAACACTAGGCCTATGCATGTTCTTTAAACCATTTAAAAGCTTAGTCTACGGATTTTCTTGTTAATAACATATCAATAGAAAGAAAGGAGGGGGGGGTGAAAAAGTTACTTCGGGCCTTACGACCATGCAACAAAGATATATTGTTGATGTTCTAACATTTCAACATAATTTCAAAATATATAAATACAGCGATGCTAAGATGAGGATGTATCTTGTATCATTTTTAGTAAAGATATATTGTGCTGTGGAATTGTGCAAAAAAAAATAATATTCAATGACATTCCTATAAGGACAAAGGTTAAAAGAATTACAATTGTTATTTATTATCCATTCACTGTGTAAGAAATTTTCACGTTCTATTATATCCATAATATAAGGATTTGAGTTCACTTTCTGTGAATTAATAGTTTAATAAAACCCCACCAATATAAAAAAAAGTGATCTGATAATTTCTAAATTTTGTTTTTATTTATATTTTTATGGCACTTAGAAATGATAAAAAAGAATCAATTTTCATTCCCATTTTGCCGCCCCCAGGGGCAGTTGCCCACCCCCTAAATCCGGCACTGTTCTCATTCGATTACAAACATGTGCTTTCAGTATCACAAAACATGGATTTGACGACAAAAAACATGGCTGTCAGAAGTGCTTATTGCTGCCACCAGGAGCGCTGTAACTCACAGATAGCCTCTCTATGTTGATTATATATCTCATTGGTTAGAACTGAAGAGGATATCTGCAGATATACGTCATTTTCTTTATTTTTTGGAAATGACAGAACGATCTGATAGCACTACACACGAAGTAATATACCAAGGTTTCATCCGCAAACATGATATTCATTTAGAACATCATTGTTTTGGACGAAATACGCATATTTTCTAACTCCTATGTGATCGTCATAATGTAGGCCTAACGATGTTCCTCAAGGACCTACATAATGGGCGTCAAGTATATGTAGGGATATGAATATCCCTTCTATTTGTTCCTTGAAGCCGCATGATATCACGAATTGCATCCCCCGCAAGTAAACACCAATTCTCATTGACGTTACAGTTATATTGATTTTCACCAGTTTCAGAATAGGCCTATTAATTCATAAGGTAAAGCCTCACATTTTTATTTTCACTATTTAATTCATGCATATTCCCTAAAAATTCAGTGCTTCTATCTTGTTTATTAAGGTATGCCCCTTCTAGCAAAAATTGCCGGTTCCGTATTTCTTTCCAGTAATTTTTCAAAACTTCACTAATGTTAACAACTTCAGCTTCCGGTTTGTAAAAATAGTTCCAACATGGACCTATTTCGCAAGGCGCGAAGAAAAAAAAAAACTCCGCTGTACCCGAATCTGAACTTTTACCGATTATTCATGCATATCTGGTAAAAATTACATAAACAAAAACATCCAATACTTTTGTAATCTTTCTGATAATAATATGCTTATAATCAGATTTATAATAAGCTTTTCCAAATTTTGTGTTGTAAGACCAAAGTGGTTCTTGCTAGCAGGTTCAGCTGGACTCACTCAGTCTCCTACATGTAAAATTCATTAAAATATGGAGTTTTTACTGACTGCTGCACTATTTGGAAGATTATATGGTGACTTAATTAAATTAATGATGTGCAATCCTGAGTCTAGGGAATGAGTGTTAAAGAGTCTGTCCCTACTGCTCAGTTGTTGCAGGTTTACTAAGAAATCAGTTGAAGAGTATGAAGATGACGAGTGAAATTGAATTTCACTGTTTGCACTGGGCTAAACAGTGTCTTGCTGTCGATGATTACATACATTTGGTAGTTTCTAAACTGGAAAAGTTGGTTGTTATTCACATATTGTAAAACATGAAGCTCAGTATTTGAAATATAAAAAAAGCACATCTCAGTTCCATATTGATATTATTTTAATGGACATTACCGTAACTTTACATTTATAATTCAGAATGAAATGTAAAACTTACCATTGGACAGTGTAATATTGGAATAGCCCCTTTGTAAGTTGGGAGTTGTCCAACAGAGAGAGAGTCAGCGCTAATTACGATCCTAAGTAAAGATACATGTATTAAATTAAAACTAATACAACATATTGAAAACTGTAGTGAAGAGTTAGACATAAATCCAGAAATATTTAGAGGTCTAGGATGTGCAAAGAATTTCAGTTATGATATTGAACTGAAAGATAATGCAATGTTGAAAATCTATCCGCCAAGGAGAATACCTTATGCGATACAAGACATGATTAAAACTGAGATAGATAATATGATCATCATGGGCGTACTAAAAAAAGTTACTGAAGCAACACCATCCGTGAGTCCATTGATAATAGTTAACAAAATGGAAAATTAAGACCTTGTGTAGATCTGTCAGATCTAAATAAAAATGTCAGAAGAAGACACTATCTGTTAAAAACTATAGAGCAAATAGCCACTAAGATTAAGGGAGCATAATTTTTTGCTAAATTAGATGCACGAAAGGGATTCTGGATGATACCAGTTACAGAAAGGACATCCAAATATCTAACTATCGTAAATAGAAAACACAACATCTTCATCTTTTTAAAAACATGCTATATTTCGCAGATATATTTTATCTGCTTCTTCTGGCTTAGAATATTTTCCATTAACAAAAAGTTTAAATGATAGAATAATAACAATATATGGTAATTACAATGTGAACATTACAGAGTCATACATGTCAGATCATATACATAATAATTTATAATTATTATAGTTAATGTGTTGTCTGATCTTTTAACAAAACCAAGTAATCATAAGTATGATAATAGCAGAATATTAACATTGTAACAATAAATTAGTGGTTAAGAGTAGAACAATAAAATTTAGTAACTTTTTTACAATCAATTAGTAATTATTGGAATTTTTTTATGTCTATACAATTTTTTATGAATTTCTCTAATATAATTTGGCTCACTTCAACACCTTTTTGCTTGTTAAAGCATTTGAAGCTTCTTATTAGGCAAGCTTCGAGCATAAACCTTAGTTTTCAAAAATGTACATGACACAGAACTCAAAACTTTTGCTTGTTTTTTTGTTTGTTTGTTTATTCTGTGTTGGGCCTAACAGTCATCTCCAAATTGATTTGACAGCACGTTAAACCCATCTTTTGCAGCTTCCCTAACATTTATGTTTAAACATATACAAAATATTTATTACATACATACATATCCTTTCCCGTTCCACCAACTGTGGGTCTAGGAATTAACTAAGCCTCTCCACCTCTCCCTGTTCTTCCAAGCCTCTTCTCTACATATTCTTTCCCATGAGATGCCTCTCTCTTCTAGGCTGTGCTTCACATCATCCAGCCACCGCTTATGCGGTCTCCCTCTTGGTCTCTTCCCTTCTTCTTTTAACTCATGCCAAACCTTAAAAATATAAATATTTATTTAACCTTAATAAAATATTTATTATTTAATCTAATGCTCAGACATTTGGAACATAAGCCATTTGTCTTCTGGCTTCCCAGTAAATTTGTCCATCGGATCTCGTCCAGTGAAGTTGAAGTGCTTTACACTTTCTTAGATGTTTCCAGTCCATTGGGGTATCTTCATTGCACAAAATGCAGTTTGGTGAGGCTAATATTTTGAGTCGATGTAAGTGATCTCCCAGACAATCATGGTGAGTGATACATATACAAAATATATTTTCTATAAAACATAAAATACTGTTATATAAATCTTTTATTGACTCATTAATAAATTATGGATTATGTTGTTGGATACATCTAAACAATACAGACATTAATAATATAAATACAATATTAAAATAAAATAATAAACTATATAATAAAAGATTATGGTACTTTAACAAAAAATAAAAAAAATAAATATAAGAATTAAATACAAAATTCTAATGCCTAGAGAAAAAATAATGTATTCTTTAATAATAAAATTTTTTTACAAAATAAGAGAACAGTATAGAAAAAATAACTCTAGAAATAACCTAATACAGATTATTTATTATGAAAATCCAAAAAATAACTTTGGTCTAAGAAACAAAAATAGAATATTATTGAAACTTTTTACACTAATAGAAGATAGTTTAAAACAAAATGAATTTAATAAAATAAGTGTATTAAAAAATGAAATATTACATAAAATAATAGGTGAAAAAATAAACTGGAACATTTAGATACATATCTTATTATTTAGAAACCCATATCTACAAAAAAAAAAAAGACCTTACTATTCTGAATTGTATTATTGAATTGTACTATTATTAAAGAAATGTAGAAATGTAAAAATATTGTTATTGATTGCAATCAAAAATAATATTTCTTAATTAATTATTTAATATTGAATACTATAAATATAGATATTCAAAAATTTAGAACAGTATAAATAATAACATTAAAAAAAAAATATATATTTCTGTTTTATAGATGATATGTTTTTAATATAACATTAAAGAAATTTAGAAATATTATTTATTAGTATTTAATTTTATGGTTATTATTTAATAAATTTAAAATTAATTTTTTTTAGTTCTTTAGAAAAAAATTTTCTTCTTTTTTAAAAAAGAAAATAAGTATTTCTGTTTAAATTGAATTGTAATGTTATTAATAGAACACTAACACTCATTTGTATGCAATCAAAAATGATACTTCATAATTAATTATTTAACATTGAATAGTCAAATATTTTTATAAAATTAATTACAATTTTATGTTATAATATTTACAATAATATTGATACAGTCGGACCCCGATTTAACGAACCCCTATTTACCGAATTTCGCGATTTAACGAATTTTTCTTTTTTCCCGATTAAAATGAACGCAAAAACCCCTATTTAACGAATAATTAACCCCGAATTATTTCAACAGCCGAAAGAAATTTTTTTTTTTATTAGTTTAGGTAAACAAACCTAAACATACCTAATGCAGCAGGATATAAATGACGCTGTATTTTCTTCTCTCCATAAAGTCGAAAAAAGAACTTTTTCGAGTCAGGAATCAGGAGTCAAACATTACTCAGTACATACTTTGAAATTTTAAATTAACTAGTGCGTAATTATTCGCTGTATTATTAGCTGCTGAATAAAAAGTGTGTAATTTCTAATTATGGGTGTTTTTGTATAGTTGCTTATTAGGGCTGTTCCATAAGTTAAGTGCAGAAATTTTTTATTTTGGACCCCGATATTACGAATAAACCCCGATTTAACGAATAAAATTTTCGGTCCCGATGAAATCGTTAAATCGGGGTCCGACTGTATATGTATATTAATACTATTATATAGTATATTATTATTATATTTACTAAATAACAATATATGTATGGTAACATAACTAATTATTTTTAAAAAAATTATGTAATTATTCTGTAATAACTCAAAATAGAGATATTGTACAGAACCTACAGACAGATCACTTTAATAGTGGATCTAGTAGGACTGGAATTGCAAAATTATTAAAATTAAAATAAAAAAAAAATCATTCTTACAAAATTTACAGAAAAGTGTTGAAAATGATTGTGCAGTTGTAGACTAATTTCAGACAGATCTCCGTGTGGTGCATGTTCATATTTCTTGCTACTGTAGATTTTGAATAAAACTGTTCACAAAATGTGATCTAGTTGGGAAAGGAATCGCTTGTCTAAATTATTGAATTGACCCCTCCCCCCTCCCATATAACAGGATGTTATCTTCAAGGCTGTGCCAAGGTATGTCGGCGCCGGGTGCCAGGCAAAAGTTGTCCCCGTAATAAGCTAATTTATTTGCCGCCCGGGTGCCGTGCATCCCTTGCACCCCCGCTTGGCACGGCCCTGATTATCTTGAACACTCACTGTATTATACAATATGGATGAAAACAAACGACGCTGAACAATTTAACCACATGAAAGGTGGCACTGCGAGATGAACACGTAAGGGATTGTGGTATTCGAAACAGGAATGATTGTGGATGTGAAATGGTATTAACTACCGAAGAGAAAGTGTTTATTGTGGAGCACTATTTTCGATCATATGGCAAGCTGTGGCAATGGACCTAGCCTGCTACATGTTGCTATGGAATTTCGGAAGCATTTTAACCATCCAGCACCCACAAACAAGGTTATGCTACCTGTTGTTGATAAATTCCAGCGAACCGGAAGTGTACTCGTATAGCAGAAAGGTTGCACCAGCCTTCCTGTAACAGTAACAACGAATGAAAATCGGGGCCGACTTTTGGAGCAAGTGTTGCAGTCTCCCCAACGAAGTCTGATGAATGGCAGTTAAACTGGACATGTATGTTTAAAACCATTGGTGGGTTCCCTTACAAAATACAGACTGGCCAACCATTGAAACCTGTCGATAAAGAAGCAAGAGTCGTGTACTGTGCTTATATGTTAGCAATGGTGTATGACGATCCCGGTTTTTGGACGAGTGTCATGTTTATCTGAATGGCTATATCAATAAACAAACAAACCGATTTCTTGGTTTCACCCGACCAGACATCATTATTGAAACAGTGAATGGGTGACGATATGGTGTGCGGTCTCCGGAAACGTCATTATTAGTCCGTACTTCATTGAGGATGACCAACAGAATCGGGTGCACTATAGAGAACAGATAATCATGCCGTTTCTCGGGAACCTCCAACTTTTCTGCCGAGTACAACATCTGCATCTTCATTCCCAGTGGTTTCAACAGGATGGGGCTACATGTCTACGGCGAGGGAATCACTTCGGCTACTTCATCACACCTTTGGAAATCGCATGATATCCTGTGGAGCAAACATTCCATATCCCTCATATTCTCCTGATTTAACTTCACCTGTTGCGTACGTTTGGGGAATGCTGAAGGAAATGCTTTTTCAAGGACAACCTCCGGCAAACATTGCTGAGCTGCAGCAAAAGATTGTGACATCTCTTAGGGGAATGGAACAACCTATGCAACTGCTACGAGTACTGCTTACAGTAGTTCAGTTCATGAAAGAAGAGCTTTTGATGGTGTGATTTCCTTATGGATTGATGTTTCCAGGATGTAACAGTGCCATGTATTGCTAAGATTCGTAACTGAATCTTATAAACTTACGAAAACATTCTGGTTTTTGTAGTTTCTACAATTACCAATACATTTCTATATTATTGTTTATTATTATGTTAATACTTTTATAGTTAAGATTATTTTATTGAAAATGTTTTTATTAATTGTCGTTGGTTGCTAACGCAGCTTTTCCGCCTTTGATTAGTCTTCTCACTGTGCAAATTGAGACATTCTTGGCCAATGCAGTTTGTTGAAGTAAATCGCAAACACTTGTAGCTTCTCCCTGGGTCTTGAAATAATTAAAAACATTCCACACTATTCCTCTTGCTTGGCTATGCAAAGTTTGTCCTTTATTGGTCACGCTTATGCGATCACAAAACGACGCCATCTTGGACTGACTGCTCGGAGTTCAAGTTGATGACGACATACGTAATGACCATATATGGCAAACCCTCTTTTTTTTGCAAAATACTATAGAGTACCAAGGAGATCACATTGAACATATATTTGTCAACAGCCACCGTTGATTATTCTTTCGGTTGCAGTGTTTTCTGTTCAAAATGGTTCAGTGTCGTTTGTTTTGGGTCATACTATATATATAGTTATATATTTGTTTTGTTTTGTTTTGTTTTTTTTGAAAGTTGTAGATCAAGAAAAATAAACAAATCAAAAAAACAAAACAATTCTTTTACTTGCTTAGTTTTATATATTTGATTAATTTATTATAAAATCCATGCTCATATCCACCATAATTACTTTTTTAATACTTTTGTTTTTATTTTTAAAGTTAGATCAAGAAAAATTGGGCAATAAAAGCATTCTAGATATACAAGAACAAGTATTGAATCAATCATTCCAGAAGTACAGAAATCATGGTTAGTAATGCATATAGTTAATTGAAAAAAATGTTCCATATTGGTGTCAGGCATTTTTCAACTGTCGGGATCCCTTTTTACATGACGCAAGTCTTCATACATGGCAAACGCATGTGTTTGTAGAAGTGGGCTAAACTGTTCATTTTATGGAACAGTTCTAGGCATTCCAGTTCCAGTAGTGGGATGTTTCCAAATAAAAGTTTACTACGAAACCTGTTCTTCCTCTTTGTCTGTTCCAGAAATAGGAGAAACAAATTGTTTATCTCATAGGAGTGTTTGGGTAGGGATACACAGGATGTCATCAGCAACCACAATATTTTCAAGAAAATTTTTTTTGACTGTTTGTGGCTGGCTTTCCTACCTTGTTCCCTCCTATCTCTGAAATAAACTCCTATATACCATCCCTGATTTATCTGTTTCATAAAATAAGAATATTTAATACTAGATGGGTACCGTCACTTCACTCCGGAACCCCTGCATGTATAGCATTAAAAAAAAATCTTTATTTATGTAGCAAATTAATATGGAGATCGTAGAATACACTACTTCCCAGCTCGTTGTGAGCTTCTCCGCTTAACTCAGTTGTATTGCGCGTTGGCACTTACACGAGGGGGTTGCCGCTAAAAACACTTCATTTTTGCATGTATCTACCAAACGCAGAAACGTTTGTTAATGACGATATACCGTTCGATAGAATTTTCAAATACCAACATTTTTTCAATATAATTTTCTCTTCCAACATTTATACTTTTCGTTTAAATTGAGAAAAAGTCAAAATTTGACCATTTAAAAGGCGCCATCTTGGAAACCAAAAACTTTTTTTCGAAAGATTTTTGTAGCATTTTGTTTGTCTTAAAAAGCTCTACATTTTAGCCATTTGCATGGTCAATCTATCTCTTATAGTTTGGTCACAAAATGGGAAAAACATGAAGTCTTATGACAATGACAGACAGAATAACGCTTTTATGTAATAGAATTGATTGTAAGTTGAATAAGGAAATGTAATTTAAAATCAGATCAGTTTTGTTGCAAGACACTTAAGGATAGAACTTCAAGCATTAAAAGAACAAATACAATTCAAACCTTTAAAAGCTAAAATAAATGAAATAGTTTCATTACATAAGACATAGACTGAATTTAATTATTTGTTATAGTAACATTTTTTTTAATCCTAATTACTTCTCAAAACAATATTAACATTTAAAACAGTAACGCACACATTTAAAATATTTTCTAGTTATATAGAATTAAAATTGCTCATTTTATGTAGAGTTTTTTAATTCTTTTTGCAATTTTAATTGTATATAACTAGAAAGTATTTTAAAATGCATGTGATATTTTTTTAATGTTAATATGGCTCTTAATAATCCCTTCATTTCCACAGGAAGGTAAATTTATTTAATTACTTTTTGTTTTTATTTTAAATTTTCATCATTAAAGGATTAAAAATAGATTAAAAATAAAATTCTTAAATTATAATAAAAGTTATTAACATTTTTTTGGTTATATAAACCTAAAAAAGAAAAATAAGTTACTAAAACAACTTTTTGAATAAAATTTGAATTTATTCTACATAATAAATCTTATGTTTTTATTTATTTAATTTAGCTTTTAAATGTTCAAATTTCATTTATTCTTTTAATGATCTACATTTCATCAGCATATAAATTTTATTATCCTTTTTCAACCTTATTTTAATTGTTAAATATTTATTTCCTACAAAACGGTTAAATAATTCTTGTTTCCTTTCTCTAAAACAACTGTGAAACCTATTTCTGAATCAAAGAAGAACACATTTCATTATAAACTGTTATTCAGAACTGCTCCATAATTGGAACTGTTCCAAAAGAAAAAGTGTAGCTCATCTGTAGTCCTCGGGATCATTGGAGTCTTGCCTATAGCTTCTCTATGGCAGTGTTATTCAAAATTGTAGTCTGTGGCCTAATGTTTAGAAATGTGACTAGATAGGACAGAAATTGCCATTAAGGGTGCCTACGCACTGACCAACTTTAGTTGGAAAGCAATAAAACAACTGCAAAAAGTCATAAAATTTTCCCCTTCATTGCCAGTGGTATGCTAATAATCGTTAATTAGTGATAGAGATTTTTAGTCAGGCTTCAGAGGGTAGCGAACTGTTGGATTTTTGTAGGCCAATTGCCCCTCTGGCATTGGTGAGGGGAAGTGAAGGCTTGCTTTTTTCAAAGCATTTTTAAATAGCGTCCAAACTTACCGTAAAACCAAAACGTTCTTTAGATTTGTAACATCATCAATTGATATTTTTTTTATTGAAAGTTAAGATAAAATAAAGTAACTAATTACAATTCTAATGTTTGGAATAATTTTGTTAATTTTTTTTTTAAATAAAACTTAATCTTTAGTTTTGATGCTCATCTTTACATTTTTTTTTTTATATTCTCTTAAATTAGATTGAAATTTTCACGGCCTAAATGAAATAAAGACTTTCAAGACTCACTTAATAATTTTTAACTGCCGAAATATTGTAGATTTTTAATTAAAAAATTAATAACTAACTTTATTAATATACAGTTAAAATATTATAATCTTGCATTAATTAAACAATTGTTGCTACTGAATGATAAAAAAACTATTTCTGTAATAATTGATGATGTTTTTATAATTAATCACATTCTGGAAAATATTTAACATTTTTTTAATACTGTAATGGTTTATTTGTTTAAAGAATATTTTTTTTTATACAAATGGTAATTTTCATGACTTCCCACGACAGGGGTGTGCGATTCATACATACATACATACATACATACATACATACATACATAGTTCTCTGCCAAGGGCAGGCCCTTCACTGCAAACCCAGCATTCTCCAATCTTTCCTATTTTCTGCCTTCCTCTTCGTCTCCACATAAGATCCATTTACCATAATGTTGTCGATCATCTGAAATCTTCTTCTGCCTCGAACTTTTTTACCGTTCACCATTCCTTCCAGTGCATCCTTCATTAGGGAGTTTCTTCTCAGCCAGTGACCCAACCAGTTTCTTTTTCTCTTCCTGATCAGTTTCAGCATTATTCTTTCTTCACCCACTCTTTCTAGCACAACTTCATTTCTTATTTTGTCTGTCCATTTCACATGCTCCATTCTTCTCCATATCCACATTTCAAATGCTTCTAGTCGTTTCTCTTCACTGCGTCGTAATGTCCATGTTTCTGCCCCATACAATGCCACACTCCATACAAAGCACTTCACTAGTCTCTTCCTTAGTTCTTTTTCCAGAGGTCCGCAGAAGATGCTCCTTTTCCTATTAAAAGCCTCCTTTGCTATGCTATCCTCCTCTTGACTTCTTGGCAGCAGTTCATATCACTACTTATAGTGTGCGATTCAACAGGGATTTTCGGGAAACAAACGGTCGGCTGTGCTTGATGTTGATAGTTGGTGCAATTAGAGTACACTTGTGAACTCAGAAATACAAAAGAAGGAAACACTTGTGTATGGGGTGGTTTTCACTTTGATATCTGGAGAAAATTTGCAGGAGGGGAGATACAGAGATTGAATGGATTCCAGGAAATCAACGACTGCTGAGAGTCTTGTGGAAAAAATGAAATACGATAGAAGCAGAATAAATGAAAATTAAGTATAGTAAAAACAATTCGCAGATTTAAGTTTTTCTTTGTATGTGTTTTCTCTTTATGTGATAATTGTAATTTATTCTGCTGCTATCGTATTAAATACTTAATAGATAGAAAGATAATCAAATTAGAATATTTTAAATATGAAGCACAGAAGTAATAACAATTTTAAATTAAAAGTTTATTTAAATTGATTAACTATGAATACTGTATTTACAATGCCGTCCTAGATTGGTAGATCTCTTTGATTTACGATGAAAAAAAATCAAAAACCAGCAAAAAAAGATATATTTACTTTATATATAAGCAAATATTAATATGGAACGGAATTTAGGTGACGTTAAAAAAAAATCAACCAAAATACATTATCTCAAAAAAAAAAAAACCCTTGGACTTAAACTTTCAGCTGAGCAATCTTTCTCAGCTATTCAAATCGTAACCTTTAATTTGAAATATCTCCAGTTATTTCTTTTCCAAGTTATAAGCTGTTAGTAAAGCCTATTACAAGTTACAATGGGATATTATTAATCTAATAAATATTTCTCCAATCCATAACTTCAATGAAATATTTTACAAAGGTAAGTCAAATTAATAACTAACTTAGTTAATATGCAGTTAAGTAAATACAGTTAAATATATTTAACTGTATATTAACTAAGTTAGTTATTAGTTTTTTAATTAAAAATCTGCAATATTTCGGCAGTTAAAAATTATTAAGTGAGTCTTCACAGTCTTTATTTCATTTTGGCTGTGAAAATTTCAATCTAATTTAAGAGAATATAAAAAAAATGTAAAGATGAGCATCAAAACTAAAGATTAAGTTTAATTTTTTTTTAAAATAAACAAAATTATTCCAAACAATAGAATTGTAATTAGTTAATTAATTTTATCTTAACTTTAAATACAAAAAAATATCAATTGATGGTCTTACAAATCTAAAGTACGATTTGGTTTTACGGTAAGTTTCGACGACATTATTATTAAAACTAATAAATTAAAATTAAAATGCTTTGAAAAAAGCAAGACTGAAAAGCCTTCACTTAACCTCACCAATGCCGGAGGGGCAATTGGTCTACGAAAATCCAACAGTTTCTTACTCTGAAGCCCTGACAAAAAATCTGTCACTAATTTAACGATTATCTTCGATATATTTGTCATTGTTTTTATTGGATTTCATCTATTAGCTTAAATGTTAGAAATGTAATCATCTCCTTTCAGTTGTCAGCTCTAGCTTAATGCTTAATGTCTCGGAATCATATACTGAAGGTTGTTCGATAAATTTGTCATT
>JAFIDM010000004.1:5472870-5484591 GCA_023159025.1 Thereuonema tuberculata
TTAATGCCCACCCACATACAGCACAGATTTCCCTGAACTGCTCCGTGCTGTCGACACCCTTCCTTGACTCACCAGATCTCCAAATTCGTTGCCCATTGAACATGTATGGGACCAACTGGTACAATAGGTTCAATCATCAACGGGTTTGATCCATATTGAGCAATAGTTATGGGAGGATCTTCTGCAGGCTAGCATTAGACATCTCACGACTCCTCTGCAGCATGTATCCAAAGTAGAGATGGTATGACGCAGTACTGAAAGGACTATTGACCTGTAGAGTTTTGTCCGAATAAATGGGCGATTTGCTCTGATATTGCAATCATTTATTTGCATCATCATTCTCACTGGCTACACCAAGTGCCATTCCATTTCGACTGCTGCTTCTGGATGCTTTAATTTTTTGGGCAAGGTGTGTGTATATGAGTAGCAATACAATAGATACAGTACATAGTCAATTACACCTATCTGCAAATTTTAAAGAACCTCTTTATCATCCAGTCTCAGGGATCAACACTCCAGGCAATGATATATAATTAATGAAAATTCACATAATTTTGATTGTAAACCATGCCTTATAAAAAGATATTAAAGAGGAATGAATGGTAGGCGAACAAGAGTAGTGCTAGCAGACAATAACTGTACACTTTAGATCTGGTGGTTTTATGAAACTCCTGCTCTACAGAAAAATAAAAGTTGACATGTCTACGACCTCTTGGCAGTGTAGTACAATGAAATAATTGCAAGTTGCATCTTTAACTATTGGCAAGAGATACTACAACAAATTCACTTGTGGTTCCACGTTGGCTGACAGTGAATGGTATCTGTCTATATCTTACTTAAGCTGACATATTATTATTTGAGCAGAACCTGATTAGGAAAACGTATTTATGTTGAAGAATTTTATATAAGAAGAAATGGACCAGTATCCATGTGTGCTCAAACAAGAAAGAGAAGAAATTCATCAATGAAACTTTAATATTTTGAATTAATATCAACATATGATAAAATCATGAAAACTGTAAGTCTTTCTATCCATCTAAAAGTTCCAGAAATTCACACAGTTACATTAGTTTTACTAAATACATCATCACCTTTTAAATGCTGTTCAAGACAGCTATGAGATGCTGTGGCAGGAAACGTGAACAATTCACACAAGCAGGGATTTGTATTTTAGCCAACATGTTTTTGAAATCTACATTAAAATTTGTTAAATAATAAGAATTAAAGGAAAGGCATTTTTATGATTTGAAGAGTAAAAAAAAAAAAATAAATGTAAAGAAAAACATTTCAGAAGTTTGCCTGTATAAGTTATGGTTGTAAAATTAATTTTACGTAACTGCTACTTCTTAAAAGTTCAAGCTGTTGTAAGTTCTTAAATGAGAATAAGATCCTTGTTAATGTAAGATTTATTATTCACAATCATCTCAACAATTAATTTCTTAAATTTGCTCTTTATTCAAGAATCAATGTATGTTTTTAAATGATCTATTACAATTGGCAATAAGATATATTGTTAAAAATAATTTAAACTTTTATTAAATATTGAAACTAATTCAGCTCTCCATCAGAGAAAAAAATGTCAGGAACAAATATCGATCTCAAGTTCATAACCTTATACTCTAGTATTAGAGTACAGTACAACCTCGTTTGTTCAGTCCTCGCTAGTTCGGATTTCCAGTAATCCGGACCAAATTTTGCAAAAGTAAAATATATTTGTAATGTTATTCAATGAAAAAATAAAAATAACTGATTCGTTATGCAATACAAATCATTTAAAATAGATTACTTTTATCTCCAAAACTGTAATATAAGGGTAAATATTATATACTGCACAGGTACTGCAATCAATGTAGTACAGTGTACAGTAAGTATTTTCAACGGAGTTAAAACAGGTGCATCAACGGAGTTTGCCTACAGTATTTGTTTCCGTCGCTGTATCTGTACTAATGACTCATATGTTAGTAATGTGCGCGCACACCCCACAAAAACTTTCCAACTATTTTATTAAAAAGTAACGTGTTCAAAGTTTGTATGAAAACTTATGCATTAGTTTATTAATAATGTATTGTGATTCTAAAGTGACTCAAAAGTTGTTGCTGTAAAAATAAATGGTAAGTTGTAGGTAAATATATTGTTACTGGTATTTTTTCTAATGTTCTGGATAATCCAGATTTTCGTTAGTCTAGGTCACTTCGGGCCCTATTTAGTCCGGAGAAACAAGATGCTACTACAGTCAATGCAGTATTGTAGTTAACACAAACCAATCACAATTTGCAGCTTCCGAGCGACTTTGAGTAAGTGACCAGAAATAGACACATTCGGTCTAGCGTTTCATATTCGTTTTCAGCATTGTCGATTTAGCATACCCGTAGACCTTAATTTTGACCAATTATTCATTCTGGCCTGGTCAGAGGTCCCTTAAAACCGGAAGTCGGATTTTCCTCCAAACATCAGGCAATGGGGAATCCAGTGAGATATGACTCGCGGGACTCCGACTTTCGGTTTGGACTGTGGGCGTTACACATACACAAACAGGAAATGTAATGGCTTCTCCGTACAGTCACTAAAAATAATATACCAGTTAAAATGTAAAACACAAGGGTTTACATTTATTTATATAGAGGCCCTGGCTCCGCCCCTGAAATCTCAAAAGATTAGCCCTTTTTTTTTTCTTTTTTTTTTGTTCGATAGCAGTTGAAGGAAACTTGGCCCCACCCCTCCCTGGAAATGTTGAAAATGACTTTTTATTTTTTTTTTGTTGCTGGTTAGTTCCCTAGATTATCCCCCGCCCCCCCCGGAAATAAAATCCTGTCATAATCATTTAAGATTCTAATCAAACTAGCAAAAAGCCTGGCTTTGAGTAGACTCGCGCACTGTAAAATCACTTTAAATTTGCATAAAAAAGACATATACATGTTAAGATTGAAGGTACCAGTTGTAACGTGAGATGTTTGAAGAGCCATAAGTTGATAAATATTAGACGCATTGATCTCAAACTTTGGATTGTAGGCTTTTGGGAAGTGCAATCATGAGAAAAAGGTTTCTAGTTTATATAATCACCACCAGGGGGCATGTGGCGCTGCTGTCGGCTATGCAGCTGGAGCTCTCCTTGAAAAGGCTAACACACGATGACTCGTGCAGAAGTCTCAACAAGAACAGCCAATGTCGTTAACACTTGTTGACCGCGCTTTATTTGTGAAGCTTTATTATCAGTTGCATTCAAATGCCACTAAGTCATTACGTGAGGCATATCAGAAGCATTGGACCACTATCGATAACAAGTTTACGATGTATGTTTCACAAATTTGAGATAATAGAAAGTTGACAATAGCATCGGACAGAGGCCGAAAACGAATATCAGAAGATGAAGGATCAAGAAGCTACAAACCAATTGGGATACAGCAGTGGTAAAGCCAACTCATGACAGTTACCAGTGTCAACAGTACTTGCTATAATCGTAAGATCCTTCATTTTTTCCCCTACAAGATCCACTGCACATAGCAAAGTTCTTTTACCTGCAGACTGTGGTTAGCATCAAACGTTTGCACTAGAATTTCTTGCATTTATCACCTCGATGATTAGTGGTCTTGGAATATTCTGTGGTCTGATGAAGCACATTTTAACCTTAACGGTGCTGTTAATATACGCAACTGCCGCATCTGGAATCAGAACCCGCCAGTGGAACACCGCGAAAAACAATTATATTAATCAAAAGTAACAGCTACTCTCTTTGTTGGTCCATATTTCTTCGAACTGGAATATGCATATGGCCTACAAACCAGCACCGTTACAGGGGTTCGTTATGGATTTTTATAGCGAAACCAAGTGTTTCCATTCCTGCAGCAGCTTGGCGTCCTTTCACCGTTCTGATCCACAATTCCAAATTCGAACCAGCAAAGAAAAAAACCAGAAGATACTATATCCGACAGCAGCGCCACATGTACCCTGGTGGTGACTATGTAAACTAAAAGCTTTTTTTCTCATGATTGCACTCCCCATGACCTATAAGCCTACAATCCAAATTTTGAGATCGATGCTTCTAATATTTATCAACTTATCGTGGTTCATGTTATTTCTTGGACACCTGGAATTAAAAGTGTCTAATGCTACGACGTTGTAGGATTATTAGTAGGATTGCAAATTTTTATTTCGGTTTAAGAACTAATGGCGCTTTTCTCACGGCTTTTTCCGAGTTTTTAAAAACAAATAATTCTTATAACATTTACAGTTTTAAGTGTTGAAAATATTATTATGCACTTCTAAATGAATTTCTACGTGAGCATGCAAAATTTCACATTTCTAGCTACTGTAGATTTTGAATAAAACAGTTCACAAAGTGATCTAGATGGGATTGGAGAGACCCGCTTCGCTCGTCGAAATTATTATTTAACATCAGCAACAAACTAAAAGTTCGTTAATTTTCTTTTGAATAGAACTAATAAAAGTATTAAAAACTCGATAAAATAAATAAAAGGGTCAGTAAAAAAATTCATTTATTTTGTTTTTGTTTTTGGAGTGA
Organism: Thereuonema tuberculata; assembly: GCA_023159025.1. NCBI lineage: Eukaryota > Metazoa > Arthropoda > Chilopoda > Scutigeromorpha > Scutigeridae > Thereuonema > Thereuonema tuberculata. The sequence continues at coordinate 5,477,390 of JAFIDM010000004.1, forward strand.
TGGTGCAGGGAAGGGCTTGTCCAATTATATACATTAAGTGAACACAGGATGTTTAACATCCGTTAAGTTTCATTGAAGCAGAATTATACTGTAAAGACAGTAATATTAAGTTGATTTATCGTCGAGAATAGATAGATGTAAACATTATATTAAGAGGAATATATAAAGCTCATTTTCACTTGGATGAAATAACACATTCAGTATTATTAGGCAGATAAAAGTGCATTGGAAGATGGCAGCATGATCAACTCTTTAGGCTCTTGCAAAGGATAATGACAAGCGAAGCGAGCAGGAGCGCAGACTCCCGATTAAAATATTTGGAACTACTGCAAAAATCTATGTTGATAAAAGATTTTTTTTTTTTCAGAGACTTCTTGTTAACTTCCTAATCAGAACAGAAATCTGAAATTTGGATTGACTGACTGTTCAAATTACCATGGAAAAAAAAAATCGAAAAACAAAATAATAAGAGCAGAGGATTTATATAATTAGTAAATTGATTAATTTCTTTTAAAAAGAATAGGTTTTTTACACTAGTAAAATCAGTAGGCTAGTTTCTATTAGCTCATCGTTATAATAACAAATATAAATTAAACTGTGATCTAATGCTCACTTCAATTGCACTATTTATCATTTAACAATGGTATGATACTACAAACTGTGTAGCCTAAATAAATCCTCTTCAATCAGGGACGGCTTGGAAGAAAAAAGACAGAAAGAAAGGGAGCCTAAAATGACGTAGGAAAAAACAATAAAGAAAGTTTTCCTTAGGTTTCGGGCTTTTCCTTGTGAGACTCCATAAAAGGAGCAATTTCTTTTTGTTTTTATCGTAGTTATTCTACTAAATAGCGTCCTTTTTTATTTATTTATTTTTTTCCTTTTCCGAACCAAGCAAAAAAAGTGCCTGAATAATGTTATAAACATACGACTTGGAATTTCGACTGTAAAAATAAAAGTTTAAATTTCAAGGCAGGTGGCCAATCGACGTAACATAATTTTATGAGAGATTTAGCAACTCCACCCATAAGCTGCACCCAGGCACCTGAACGGCATTCACAAATGAATTATTTGCTGTGTTCAAAGAAATTAATAAATGACCAGTGATTGATCTATGGATAGGCTTCCTTGTCTGATATCGGAGCTGCTTCGCTTCAAACCCGGCGTATTTTAAGGAACACGCGATTGTTATTTAATTTCGGTGGATTTTTTTTGCCATCGAATTCTTCCTCCTCCTCCAGTAAAGAAAGACTCTCTTTGCGAAGTTCTTTTGACGTTCTGGAAACCTGCCAACTGGTCTGTAACGAGAACTCGACAAATTAGGAACAGCGAGGGCGGGACATCCCCGTTGCTTGGCCATATCTGAATGTTCCATGTATTGAGTTATAAAGTTATGGCGATACTATGAACAACGCCGACTCTTTTTTTCTTTTTTCCTTTTTTCCCAATGATTCTTAGATTTCGTTCTTTTGATTCCTGAGGTTTTTACTTAAGTGTGTAGGCGTTTGAGTTATTTTCAATTGGTTCCGTCAGGATAATAGTTCGTTTACCTAAAACTATTCATGGATTTTCAAAAAATAATATTAATTCCTTTAATAAAAATAACTCCACAATAACAGAAATTCATAAAGCTCCAAGGCGGGTTTTCTATTTTTCTAAATTGTTTCATTACTAATTGAACGGAATTATACTGTAGAGCGAACATTGTTTAATTCGCACATAAACTGCACAGCCCTATTCCATTTGAAATTTGTTAAAATAGAAATAAACATTTAAAAAAAAAAAAAATTCGCTTGCTCCATTGCTCTTTCTGTAGCCTTCCATCTTTTCTAAAAAGGATAGGAACCCCAGTTCAATAATTCCTTCACAACGTTTACTTTTTAATAAAATAATTGTTTAAAATATTAAGCATCAACATACTGAACCTAAATAAATGTAATATATATTTTATTACATCTATTTATGTTGAGTCTATTGATGCTTAATATTAAGACTTCCAAAAGAGAGGAAATTAGAAAGAAGTATTGTGTAAGCACTTACAAATTGTTTAAAATACTGACTTTTAATTTAAACAGTGCTGTTTTCATTTCTTTCTTCATTTCTGTTTAAATTTCGATCAGATAAATAAATGTTTAATTTATCTCGAGCCTTTGTTTTAAATAATTTTTATTACCTTAGAAATTAGAAGAGTTAGTATGTTATTTAAAAATATTCTTTTTTCTATCAAATTTTACTAGAAGATTTAAATGAGTTTAATTATAAATGAGTGATTATGAAATATAAAGACGTTGCTAAAGAAACAGAATAAAGATAAACTCATCTCCATTTGATTTTAATAACACTGTACAACAAAATTTTAACTTTTTTCATGCCATGAAATGAAAATATGTTACTTTACTAATTCGGGTCTCCTAAATTCGAATTTGAAGTCAAAAATTCTCTATCATGTACCGTTTTCTTTGGCAGCCATATTTAATATTTTGGTTAAAAATTTGATGTTTTTTCATAGTTGTAGTTCCAGAGTCAAAATTTTATTACACTCAGCGTTGAAAAGTAACCATTTTATTGAAAAGGATGTGCTGATTACTGATAAAATGTCAAAGAGTTTTAAAAAACTAAAAAAAAAAAAAAATATTACTTGCAAATAACTTAAAAATTTTTAAAAACTTACAATTTTAGAATGTTTTTCTGGAAGACTTTCTTTTGTGTCTGGGCCCGGAACACTCAGAGACAAGAAACGAACAGGAGTCAGAAAGCACTCTAAAATGTAATTTTCCTGTATATATCGCCTTTCCACTTGGGATATTTGCGGGTGAAAACCTTTCTCCGTGCTCGTTGCTGACCATTCCCAGGTTCGGTGGAAAGAAGTTATGAAGGGAGTGTAGGAAATGAATTTTTAGGGACACATTGCAGCCCATTACCTCATACGCCCTTAACAAATTTTCCACAACTTCGATGTAGTTATCTGTTATTTCCCAGGAATTTCGAACTTCGTCTTTGAACGCACACCACAACACATTTTCTGCTTCTGTGAGTTTTTCCTCGATCCTGCTGGATTTTTCCGGATTTGAAGACCAATGAAAATGCCCTCTTTTAATTTCCCTTCACTCAACCCGGGAAATTTGTCGATTTAACCAGCCTCTCAAATTACGAGAATATCCGCTACAACAATATTTAGATGCAAAACTTTTGTCCTTATCTACTTTAAAGTGAAAGTACAATTCATATTCTTTCTTAATCGTAGGAGTAGTATTTTCTCTTTGCGATTTTGTAGTGAATTAACACACATAGCAAAATACATTCGAAGAATTTACGCACTGACGCGACATCGTTGCGCTAAATTGCCACTTTGAATGATAATTTTACTAACTAAAAGTCTGTTTAACGTACTTTTCACTGTTAAAAGCACTGTTATTCACAACCATAAAATTAACATCTAACTCACAATAAATGCGAACACACAACTTTACGTAAAAATGTTCTGCACAATAATAAGTCACTATACTGTCTGAATTTTATTGATACTAATATACATTTAGCAGCGGAGTAACGATATACATTTCGGAAAAAATGTAAACAGGAAATATAACCTATAAATTCCATTCGATAAATGAATTGACATACAGTAATACCTTGAGATACGAGCGTCTCGACATACGAGTATTCCGAGATACGAGCAAGCCTTCGAGCAAATATTTGCTTTGAGATACGAGCACGCTTACAGACGCCGACGCTAGGTGGCCTCACTCTTTTTGACGACACGTGCCTTACTCATTTCCGTAACATTTTGAAAGAGAGACAGAAACAAATCTCCCTCGATAGGTATTTCGTTAAAAGGCCTGAGCCAAGTGAAAGTGAGGGTAGTCAGGAGAAAAAGTTAAGAAAAGTGAAGAAATGTAAAGAATACAAATTGAATAAAGCAAAAAAAAAAAAAAAAAAAAAAAAAAAAAAAACGTAAGTCAATTCTAAGTTTGTGTAAGTTACATAGTGTACGTGTAAGGTACGGTACGGAATCAAGTGTCTGCGTACGGGCCAACTCTCTTCCCTCCCTCCTCCTCCGCACATGCCGCCATTAGCCGTTACTGTATCGTCTGTCAGTAAGAACTCCTAATTAAAACCACATTTTATTTTACATCACAGGAATCCTTGTGTACTATAATTTTATTTTTGTATGTATGTCTCTATTGCAATTAAAAACTTATTTTTTTCATTATTATTAGCACTAATAAGGGAGTTTTCCAGAGGGCCGGAACGGATTAATTTGTTTTCTGTTATTTCTTAAGGGAAAAAATGATTTGAGATACGAGCACCTCGAGTTACGAGCTAGGTCCTGGAACGGATTATGCTCGTACCTCAAGGTATTACTGTATTTTTTGTCCTTTCTCCATTGCAGTTCTATATAAAATGAGAAATGATATTTTCAGTCTACGGCAATTGAGATACTGTTCCATACAAAAGATGACGAAATGACTGACATCCTCCATTTTTTTTAAATCATACAGTTTAGCTGAATTATCATTTTGAAAGCCAAACCTTTTTATTTTTTACGAACAACAAAATAAATGAATATTTATCACATGTGAAACGCATCAATTAGACCAATTCGATAATTATAATTCTCTTACAAAAACAATAAAAAAATAAAAAGAACCCGTATCTTCTATTGAAGAAGCAGCAAGTGTTTTTCAGAATTTTGGTGTAAAGTGGTGACATTTTCTATCTTCGGTTGACAATCATGTAGATAATAAGTTATTAAATTTATTCGTGAAACTGCTTAAAAAAAGTATAATACTAATAAGCTAATACTAATAACTAATAGTATAATACTAATAATAGTAAACAGTTAAAAAAAAAATAAAAATCAAGATTTAAAAGCTCTAAAAATGTTTTTATCTGTTAATTTTTAACTTTCCAGAAAATGCTTCTTATTGTTATACTTTAACTACTTTCATTTAAGACATTGTAAATGTAGAACGTTTCTTTCATGTTCATCACTGTTAGCTACAAATAATGGTTGAATTTAACTAGTAATATCAATTTTAGGCATTTTTTTTTTTCCAACAATAAGGAAAAAGTGTAAAATGATTATTCTTAAATTATTAAAATTAAATGCTTAAAGAAACTATATTAAACCATCACTCTATCTTATAATGATATCTTTACGATATCATGGGTGGGGGGGGAGTTGTGCATCTCATTTAATAACGGGATGAAGCGAAGATAAGTCCGGCACTCCCCTGGAAAGAAAGCTACTTTGACAGATACTTGAACCCTATATAGGACCTGTTCAGAGAAGAAACAAGGCCGCCGGGATTCAAGCCCAGAACTTCTATAGATTGAGTTACCAATCCCGGGTTCAATAAGAAAGGTAACCTATTTTTTTTACTTCTGGTAATATACTTTTTTAAAAATTTTATATTGATTGTTAAACTGCCAAAAAACGACAACTAGCAGCTTAATGGTTCGGGATGTTCTTTTTTTTTTCATCAATACTGATGGAAATTACCCGAATGAAGGATTCTTTACACTTGCAGTCAATTCTATCTCTACTTCTGTTGTCTTTTTTAGCTCCGTGGAAGGCAACGAGAAATCATCACAATAATAATACTGATCTTCCATATCACAAAAATTGATGCAGATTCTAAATCCCGTTTCAGATATATCCCTTTTTGATTATAGGCCTATTTAACATTTGGGTTTTTCTATTTCGTTGTAAATAAGAAAAAACAAAAAAACAAAAAAAAAACATAGAAGATATTTTTAGATATTTTGTTGTATTTAAGAGCATTAGCATTAGTGGTGTGTGAACTCATTAGAGTAAAAGCCCTCTATTTTATTCTGTATAGGTCCGTGGATAACCCAACAAGTATTAGGCCCTTGTGTACAAGCCTTAGAAATGAAATAGAGCTTGTCAGAATCGACGGAAGGAGAGGAACAGAAGAAGACAAACACAGAAAGAAAGGGAACATCCATGCCGCTCCGGGATTCGAACCAGATTCAGACGTTGTCTTGACCTCAAGGCTGTGTCTGAAAGCCTTAGGAGATTATATTCTCATTATACAAATACTGATGAGAAGATTTTTAAAAAATGGAAGAGGGAGGGGAAGGTTTTGCAAAACGAGAGTGAATGGGAAGCAAAACCAAAAAGTTTGGAAACCACTGCTTTAGATTAACTGTCATAATTATCCTTCAATAACATGAAATTGAGGGAATGAGTTCTTTTTCTGATTTCCTATCAGAAAGGTTTGGGGGCTCATATTTGAAAAGTTTGAAAACTACTGTTTTAAGCCATTTTACAAATACTGGCCTCCACAAGTAAATGTTAATGAATTTCAGTGTTTTATACCACCGTTTATATGGACAACAAATAATCAGCAATCATAAAGGAGCGGAATGGACCACTTGAGGATAGGCGGGGCTTCGTAGTTCCAAAATATCCCACCAGGCTACTGCTTGGCTTGTGGGATAAACAAAGCCATGTGCTTCGTTTTAACACATATAGATATACAGGAAATATTATAATAAAGAATATTAAATTCCAAGCGTTTTTACAGAATTATTACAATAAGGAACTGCACAGTCTAGAAATATCAAAAATCGACGATTTTTTTTAGTAATTTTCACACTAAGTTATATGTTTGTTTATCCCACAAGCTCTCGCCGCATGTGCTTACGCGTCAGACGTGACGTCGATAGGGGCGTAAACCTCACGTGGTCCATTAACATAAATGAAGTTACATAAGCATATGTGGAACTTTCTTTAAGAATTTACCTGTCAAATAACCTCATCACTACCTTATACAGTAGAACTCCAATTATCCGAACTCCGACTATCCGAATCGCTTTAGAATTTCAGAAAAAAAAATTAAGATGGTACGTACATACTGTATTAATGTATAGCACTTGTAACTACGCTTAACATGTAAAAGTGTTGCCTTTTCATTTAATTAATTAAAAGCTCTTTTTCTTTAAAAATAGTTTTTTTTTCTCCCATTTACAACATACATACAGTAATTAATTAAAGTAGATCCTTTTTTTCGGAAAAAATCCAATTATCCGAAAGGGGTCCGGTCCCAATTGATTCGGATAATTGGAGTTCTACTTTAGCTGTAAAATATCTATTACAAGTTTGATCAAATGTTTGTAATGTTTATTAATCTAAAACAGAAACTAAGGCTGCACAAGAATAAACAATAACGCCTTTC
>JAFIDM010000004.1:5486913-5520268 GCA_023159025.1 Thereuonema tuberculata
ACAAAATTACAAGAATGTGCCCAAATATCAATTATATAATCTAAGGGAGCGCGCTTTGAATTATCAAACACATTTTCATTCATGATTCAAAATAGTAAAAGGAACCAACATAATGTTTTTTGTAAGCCTAATTAAATAAAAGTGGGAAGGGCAAAAATAAACCAACAAACTCTTAAGTGAATCATTTATTATGAAATTAATTGAAGGAATAACAGATAGTTCCTGGTTATCACCAAAAAGCACTTTTAGGTAATTCATTGTTGTTGGGTTTTTTTTTACCATACAAAACACAGACAGAAGAAATGAAAGATAATTTTAAATGAGTCAAACAACGTAAATGCTAGTCTAACATTTCATCCACAACTAGATTAAAAATAGTACAAAAATGTAATAAAATTACAAACTCTTACTCAAAGAGTTTAATCTGCCCCAAATAATTCAAAATAATAAGTGGGAGAGGCACAAAAAGCAAAACAAAAAAAGATCTGTTTTTGTTTCTCTTTTGTGCCTCTCCCCCTGCTTATTATTTTGAAACTCTTACTCACTTTTAGAATCTCAGAAAATCCAAATTTGTTCTCCATTATTGTATTTTTCTCGGCGTCAAGAATTGCCAAGCAGACGAAAAGATGGAAGTTTTTACACGGCAAGTCTGTCCATATGACCTGTGAGGTGTCAATAAGAAAACAAAGTTTAGTAAAAATAAAATTTAAAATAATTTAAACAATTTTGTAAAGTTTTAAAAGGAGACAGGAGGGGAAAAACTCTGCAATCAAGTTTCTACGTAAATGCAAAGCAAGGGAGGGAGAAGGGATTTATTTGAATTAAAAAAAAAAATCAAAAGAATAAAGAAATAAGAATTTTAAACTTTATATCAAACAAGCTCCATGAAATCACAGCACATTTTTATGGATTTTCTTTATCTAATATAATAATGACATATAAAAGCAACTTATTTAAGAAAACAGAATTTGGAATTAAATATTCTTAGATAATAAAACTGCAAAAAAAAAAAAAAAAAAAAAAAAAATTCAGGTAAAAAATGTTATTTTTTTAAATTTTAACCAATTTAAAGTAACTTTACAATAGTTATTATTTAAAACATTTTAATAATTGATCATATTCATAATATGATAGTGATACTTTCTTTCCGAAAATGTTATCCAGTATTGATACTGTTTCTTGCTGCCGAAGCAAGCATTTCATTAGATTTGAAAATTACTTTTTACTATAAGAATATCTACATCTTTTTGTTAACTTACAGCAAACAAAAGGCATCTGATTGTAATTCCATAACTGCCACCATAATTCACTTCCTAGATGTCAAATCTGGCTAGCATTAGTTTTTGGCAGATTCTATAATGTTTAAGTGATTCCTACATCTTGTTGATACAGATAATACGAGTAAAGGAAAAGTAGAAATATGCTTGTCTATCATATACACACAAAATGACAGTTTAACATTTAAAATAGTTAGGAAATTTTCCTTATTATGTGGTTAATTGGAATTTATTAGGTAAACTGTTAACATATGTATATTGTTTACTAAGCTCTTGTTTTCAAAAGTCTTCTAAGCAACCTTTCTTAGATTTTTGGCCCACGATGAAACTTAAAACAAGGATTTTACTGCCAATTTGAGTTCAATATCACTAACTTAAATAAGTCAAATTACTCAAAATTTAATGTAATTTCAGTAAAACAATTTTTTTTTTTTAAATATTTGCTTTAAGCACTTCTACAAATCTAAAATAAATGCAAGGATAATTTTTTAAAACATCAATGGGTCAGACTAAGTTGTTTACTAAGTGACATCCTAGAACAGCTGTTTCATGCTAAATGGCAATCATCAGCTATGAACAGTCACCGGTAACAACGAGATCTTGATACATTGGCCTATAGGAAATTGTTTTTTACATTGACTTGATAAATTCATTTCTTTTGACAGCTATAAAGCAACCAAAAATTTTAGGTGCATAAAAACAACAATGTTAACAGGCAAATTAAAATGATGGTGCATATTGTTGAAGAATTTGAATAAATTTTTAATTGCATCTTAGCCAATAAACATGAAATTGTTTCATGTAGAAGATTACACAGAAATATAATTTCTCAAGGGTTATACCATTCTGGTACATTAGCTGTTTACAAATCATCATCAACCATTCATATCATTTGAAAATTGCTGCAGATTCTATTATTCTTTTTCTTTTCATTTTTGTAAATATCTTTTGAAAATTTTACAATTTTTCCTGTAAATTCTAGATCTTGATTAACTAACAGAAATGGCTGATAAAATAGAAGAACAATGTATCATTTTTCAATCTTGACATTTTTTCCCAAACAGATAACTTGAAATAAGGAAATTTTTGCTGTAAGTGAAAAAGAACTGGCAACTCTGATTGCTGAGATCTAACTAGAATATCTGTGGGCCCGGTAGCCGAGTGGGTTAGGGCGTTTGGCTGCGGGTTGGAGGTGGCGGGTTCAGTTCTGGCCTCGGTGGAGCGCGGGAATTTTTCCACGCTCCTTTCTCCTCCAAACGGGTCTTAGGGTCTACCCAGCCCTCTCTAGAATGGGTACCAGTTTCTTTCCCGGGAGTTAAAGGCGGGCGGGCTGACCCCCCAACCTCAACTTCGTCCCATTAGGTCGTGAATGCTGGAGCCTACCCTCCAGCCACCCCATAGGCCTTTGTAGGCCTGTAAGTGGGACACTTTTAACTTTTAACAAGAATATCTAAATGAGTTTCTAAATCTTGCATCAAATGAATGCACAAATTGAAGTTACTTGAAATATGATAAAGAGTTTTTGTAGATCGGAATAAGAACAGATAAACTGAATGAAGACCAATTAGTTTATTTGCAATCACTGTTTTAATGTCAATGTTATGTCTCGCACTGATATTAAAGGTCAATAGAACCTCATCTTTGTGATTGATATACTTAAGATAGTTGATCAATAAAGGACTCCCTCAATCTAGAATTACAGATCTCAAGAATTCTCATCAACAATTTGCATTTTTCAAAACAATCAAATGGGGGCTGTGAAGTCACAGGAAAAGGTAATCTTCTACACGAAACAATTTCATGTTTATTGGCTAAGATGCAATTAAAAATTTATTCAAATTCTTCAACAATATGCACCACCATTTTAATTTGCCTGTTAACATTGTTATTTTGTAGGTTCTACCATTTGTTAAAGGCTGCTTAATTTTTTAGCATAATTGATAATCCGCCTGATGAAGTATGGAAACTTAAGGTTGATTTGTTTCCTTGAATGTATTCCCTCCTCCTCGTTCATATTGAAATACTATCAATATAAAGAACATAACTTTATCTGATAAAAACTTCATCATATACTCGTCATATACAATTAATTAAATAACTTTACTTCACCAAATAGCATAATATTACAAAGGCAAAGATTTTTGAAGTCTTTAAGGCGACTTCTTTATCAAGCCAAAAATTTAAAATAAAAAATGCTAAAAATAAGAATACATAACAAATAGGATACAGTATTAACGAGAATTAGTATAACAATAATTGTAAAGGAAAATAAAAGAACAATTGAAATTATTACGATAATATACCTGCATATTAAATATTATTAGAACGCGTGTAGAAGTCTCCATAGACTTCAAAACTTGCCTTTTATAATATTACGTTGTTTGGTGAAGTTTATCAATACAAAAGAGAAAATAACAATACAATTGTGAGTTTGAACTTACTTCCCAAAGTTTCATGACTTCCAGAAACTTAAATTCACGTTTAAAAAGTATGAGCAACCAACGAAAGGAAAAATATAAATTACTTGACTCATGGCATTCTGAAATTAGAAAAGAATATATAGAAACAATTTAACAGATAATAATCTTATATATATTAAATCATTCATTTTTATTTATTATTTTTGATGAAACTGAAATACAAAATACTCTTACCTAAGTAATCAGAAAAACTTGCATCAACAAAGCGCAGTAGTTTATTCAACTGCAACAACTGAGTTTTCATTCCTTGCTGATCCATTTCAAAATTCTGATACTGGAAAGCATTAAATCAATCAATCAATCAATAATATATATAATCAATCACTAATGAAACTATAAGAACAGAAATAGTAAATCTAAAATAATTTTAGTTTTGGAACAAACAGTATTTGGATTAAACATTAGCGGAAAAGTAATGGAATGTTAATTGTTCAGTTACGTTTCATCACAGATAACTTTTTTTTTTTTTCAAATTTATTACAAGCATCTGAAAGGTGATATTAAAAGGTTTATAAATATTAATTTGTAGCTTGACTCAATAAATTGGTAATGTTCTGGGTTTGATATTATTTTTACATGATATGTAATTGATTGCCTAGTCAATAAATGAGAAAACTAAAACCCTTGTAAATAAATAATCGTGAAAGCTTTCCTAAATTTTAAGAACAGAGCTACAACTACTGTGACCAAACAGATCCAATATTGTATCTTGTTCTCTATATATATTTATATTATGAATTTTAAGAGTTTTTTTTTTTTTTTTTTAAATAAATAATAGAAGCCCTGAGATGACGTAATGACTTTATAATCACTTTTCAGAAGCGCAATCTTGTTTCTTAAGCTTATTTCTAGCCCATGTTTTTCCCATTTATTTAGGATTTTTTTTTTTCCTTTCTATTCTTAATAAAAGCATCAGTAGCTAAATTCTTTGAATAAGACATTGTAGCAGGCTGAGACATAAATGCTACCTCTCCTACTTATACTCTAATCAGACGGCACAGTTAAAGTAAAAAGCTTATGAACTAACTTCAGAGAGTTTCAAAAAACAAACTCCTTCAACATGTCTCACGAAATTTCATAAGTACATTTAATTACATTTTTCTTCATTGAGATCATTTTAGAAAGGAGGAAGATTATCCATTCAGTTGTTAATACTGATAAATGTGTATTATGTTATTCAGGCTTCAATTCAACAAACAAAGAGTGGATTAAGAAATGAAGCCAAAAGTCTCAAAGATGGAAGTGGACTGTAGTTATTCAGAGGTGAATTTTACATCGACATTCATGCAGGAGCATATGGTAAAATACTGCATTTGGCATCAGTTTAACTCCCATGATCTTTTTCAAAATCATGTCCTGATAATTAAACATTGAGACATTTCTTTAAAATGTAGATCCTCGTATGTAATTGTACATAGAATAAATATATTTTAGCATAAAATAATTCAAAAGATAATTTCCTGAAAGTGACAGCTAATTTTATTATGGCTTTCTACATATTTGAAGAGGTAAAAAAATTTTGAGTCTCTCTGACTCAACTTTTGCTTCGTACTATGTCATCAGTTGGCAAGAGCATTAATGGCCAAAGATCTTCAAAGCCCACTTAAAAAGGCCATAAGAGAATTCCCTTCAAAATTGGAAGGCTTTTGAAGTGAAATGTACTTGAGAATCATCTAGAAGGATCACCAGTCTCCTTTTAACCCAAAAGCTACTTTAAATCAAGTACCTTTAACTGAACTGTCTAATTAGGGTATTAATCAATGATATATTGTGCAAGTAGACATATTTTCTGGAGCAATCTGACAAGTATCCTAGTTTATAGTTTCATTTCACACTTAAATTAACTCAAGTGAAATTTTGATTATGTACACTACACCATCACTAATTTCAGCTAGCGTAATTTCAAATTTCCCATGACGCCACACTAATGTGCTGCTACTTGCTGCTTAAACATTAGTATATTATTGGCGTGACTGTTGAAATCAAAACATGTAAATATGTTTAGTTGCAAATTTCAGTTCTTCACTTTGGAAGCGGCAGTGATGAACTTTCTTGTGTGAATCAACAGAATTACTTGTAACATTTATTTTACACGTGCTTCATTAAAATTTCACTTGATTTTCATTTAATGTTTCTTTTATAACTAACTTGTACTGATTTACGGGGTATTTTAAACGTAGGATGAGGCGGTTAGCTGTTAAGTGTATCCAGCAAAATCACTAATCCTGCACCCTACCGGTCCCAATGATGCCTGATTAGTGACGGTGTACTGTACATACAATACTTACAAAACCGTAAACAGAATAAATTCATTTTTATTTGGATTTTTAATTGGCTATGAAAACAAAGATTAAAATGGTGTTACGGATAATTAACGGATTTTATCCAGTTGCAAGTAATAACTTTCTGATTTAATAATAAATTGTAAGAATGAAATATCCATTACCACTCGTTCCATGAATCCCACAAAACACCAAAAGCTGTCGACTTCATTCTCCATTATTACTAATATTGGGGAGAGTAGGTCACTCATTCCTTGGACATAACCTTCGATGAAACAGATCAAACAAAACCAAATTAACATAATCAGGCAAATAAAATTAAAATAATTCTCAAGCTAATTTGCATTAATCAATAAAATTAAATTTACATAAAAATTAAGCAAATGAAATACTCCAAATATAATTAAAATGCAGTTGTCAAACTAACTTACCAAGATCAAAATTGAACATACAGTAGGTATTTAAAATGTCCGATAAAACCTTAATATTTTCATTGTTTTCTCCCTCAAAGAATGGGTAGGTTCGATCTGTTCTGTTCACGTCTTTTTCTAAATTACATCATAAAATTGTAATTAGTATCTCAACAAAAACTATTTCATTTTAAAATTTTTAACAGTTTTTCAAGAAATGAAATAATTATTCTCCAAAGCTGTTAACATTCATTTAATATAGAGCAAAAAAAAAAAAACAGCAAATAATTTCACAAAGTACAAGATTACAATTTCTATATTTAAAACACAGTAGAATTTTATTTACACCTATTATTTTTTTTATTTTTATTTTTTACTTCCTATTTTTTCTCCTGCAAACTTGTCATTAAGGTTTCTGCCAGTACATGATTTTTTTTTAGATATATTTTTAATGTGCATTTATTGTTTTTAGTTTAGATTTATGGAGGCGTCATATTTCTTCCTATTGCTACTACAGTTCACCTCTGTATTGAGACCTTATTGTTTGCTCTCAACTAATGATTGTCCATTAAGCATGAAACTGCTTGTTTTAAGATGTCACTAGCAAACACCTGATCTCAATCTTTAGTATAATTAACGATCTTTTACAACATATGCATTCTATGAATGAATGAACACATTAATTTGACTAATATAGAAAAATCAAGTTACCAAACAGAACGTGACAGAAGTGCCATCAATCCCATATAGTCCATTAAATTAAAAAAAAGAAATTCCCCTAAAAATATTCAAAAATATTAATATCATTAAGATGTAGGGGATCCCCAAAATCAGCAGGAACTGACTCTCTTGGGCCTCCAACTAATGGTAGCTAACAAATATCAATGATAAAGCAAACTACGAGGGTGATTCAGAAAGTAATGCCTCCAAGGTGATACCTTCATTTGTGTGTGACAGATAGCACTGATACAGCTATCAGTGGAAAGCTTGCAATGTCAGCTACAAATGGTGGCATCGTTTTTCAACATAGTCCCCATTACGGGCAACATACTTGCGCCAACGTGAAACACGGTTTTGCATACCGTCGGCAAAGAATTGTGATGGCTGCTGGTGACACCACTGTCGAACTGCTGCTTCCTTCTCCGCGTCACAACTATAGCGTTGATCCTTAAGGTGATTCGTAAGTTTGGAGAAGAGCCAAAAGGTGCAGGGTGCAAGATCCAGACTAAACTGCAGTTATACAGCGATGAATGTTGCAGGACGCACAACCTTCCACAGTCAGCAATTCATTGACAGTCCGTTTCATTGAAACCGCATTGTTTCAACCAAATTGTTGTCAACCAAATTGTTGAAAACCGAATTGTTTCAACTGGAAGTCACCACTGGATGTCATGGATTGCTCCATTATTCTGGAACGAGAAGAGATAGGAAGGTGCAACAAGTGACATTCTATAGCTTAAACATCAGTGCATTAATGATAAAAAATTCAGATTGTTTGCAGTACTATTGGCCAAGTAGTGGGCTTGGAGCCATTACTTTCTCAATGCCCCTCGTACATCAACCTTACTAAGCTTTTTACAATTAAAAAATGCAATACATACCAATTAGATTTTTGTACTCTCGTAACGTTGTAAATCTCCGCTCTTGATCAGCAGAAATTGTTTTCCACTGTAATTTCATCCGAAAGTAATCATCTCTGCAAGTTAAAACCAAACACTTTTACATTTACATTCAAAACACTAATGGACAGATCTTACAAACTTATATTGAAACTTACTTTCATTTAAAACTAATGTGAGAGTTAACTTTCTTTTTTACAAAGACGGTTTACATTAACTCATTGTGCCACAAGATATGATCTGTTTGCATCGAAATCAACTCACAAGACCTAGATAAGACCAAATCTGACAGTACATCATCAATAAACTATAATTTCTGTATGTATCTTTCTTTTTCTAAATAAGAAGGCTTAACGTGCATCAAATGTAACATGAAAAACGGAAAAACGATGAGATGCACAATCTTTTGCTTTCATGCTTTCTGAGCTTGAATATAGAGGGAAAATCTGGCTGATGAGTCCTAATAAGAATGAAACAGCTATCCCAGATTCCCGCCGAGGATAGCTCATGGCATTAAAGCAAACGCTTGTGCATCTCATCGTTTTTCTGTTTTTCATCTGTCTTTTTCTGCTAGTGACTTTTTTTTTATTTACATAAAAATTACATTTAAGTTATTTTAGATGCTCAATGCTTTCCCTAAAAATATATATACTACTAGTATGTATCGGAAGATTACAGTATATTTAAATGTATAAATATATAAAATATATTAAATACAAAGTATTCTTTCTGGAATATAACAACAATGTCCAACATATAAAGCATAAAAAAGAAAATGTAAAACTAAAATCTTATAGAGAGATTATTTTGTAATGCAATGGAACAGAATATAATAACTATGAACAAAGTCATTACAGACTGCGAAAGTTAAAAAGTGGGGTTTTGCAAAATATGATGTTACTAAAATGTGAATACAAATCCATTACAACATTTGAGTAAGAAGATCCATAAATTATAATTTGTTATAATTATTTTACACAATGAAAACCTATGAATCTGATATTTAGTTTTTGATTTGTTTACCTTTTTCTTTAACTCAAAATTTAAGTTCCTGGTACCAACTTATTTTTCTGCATTTTGCTGAGTTGTTGCTAATGAATATGTATGTGTATGTTGTCATTAAATAAATATAAATCATTATTTTTTGCTACCTTCCTAGCAGCTGTCGTTGTTTTCATCATGCATATTATTTTATAGATGTGCTATATATAAGAATTTGGTGTTGTCTTAACTCATATACAAATTCATCAGTAGCACATCTCCCATTTCAGCACGTGTACAGGTGAGGGACTAAATATATCCATTCAATCCACAATCAATACAAGACAGCAGTTCACTATTTAATTTTATAACCATTTTTTTTTTTTTTTTAAATTATGAAAATAAATTGGTTTCCCAGATCATACAATAATGGTCACAAAATTAATTTTTTTAATGAATTATAAGAGACAATATAAGAGAATTATAACTTATAGGATCTGAAAACATTTGAATGGAAAAAGAAATTGGGAATAAAAAAACTGAATCATCTTTTCCCATTATTTTATGGATAACAATCCCTTTAATTCATAATAATCATTAAGCCTGCATCCAGGCAATTTCAATAGACTTCTATAGTTTAAAATTATTGAAAAAAAAAAAATATAATAATGAGAAATGCACTTTTTCAAATACAAACACAAAAAATGAAGAACCAAAGAAAAGCTTTCAGAAATAAGAAAAGATACTCACACTCTTTGTTTTCTTATTTCTGTTCTTTCTTTGTGTGTTGAATTGAAGTCATAAAAGCCAAGGAGAAACTTCCAAACTTCTGATCGTATTGAATAAGCGATACCCTTAATTTGAAATAAATAGATAAAAAAAAAAAAGAAATTAAAATTATTAGAATTTTACAGGACAAGGGCAAGGCTAGGAAATCAGAGACGAGAATTCACTTCCGTTGAGGATACACCTGAGAAATGGACGAAAGGGGAAATGGACGAAACACAGAAGAAAGAAACAGCCATGCCACGACCGGAAGTCGAACCAAGTGCCGGCACACTGGCCACACACAGCAGACCGCCATCTATACTGCTCTGCCAAGCAGGCATATATGTGTTTTTTTTATGCAGATGGATAGTTTTGTTAAGAAAATAATTGGCACCAAATTAAAAAAATAACCTTTATTATATTAATTAAATATTTAAAACATCTTAGTTAATAATAAGTGCTATGCAAAACTCAGTACCATAATCAGACATCTAAACATAATGTGGATCCACTGTCTCTCTGATGTCCATTTTATAAATCTTTCTCTATTTCCCTGAAGAGGATGGCTCATTTGAGAGATTAATCTGATTTTTCCTTGTGTATTAATTTGGAAAAGCCTTCCAAATCCCAGAAATCAAAAGCTATTCCATTCTCTCCAAACCTATCCCCACTATACAAACACATTACAGCTACAAGAACATATCTATTAAAAAATTTATGAATTACCCCTCTGAATATTTTTTGTCTTAAATCTTCAGAATTCATTACTCTGCCCTCAGAGTCAAAATGTTTTCTCCATTCTTCTTCAGATAGTGGAGGACCCCTTTTTACTTCAGGCCTAGGAAGCAGATCAGTCTGAAATAAATAAATAAATAAATTTACACATTAAATGCAAATGAATTACATTGTTATTTTTTTAATCTGGGTAAATGTAACAAAAAAGAGGAGAATCCAATGCTGCAGGATTCCTAACAATCAGAATTCTATTCCTTCAATTACTGAAGCACTACCATGGAGATTTGGTAACATTTTGAGTCTCTCTGGAAATGCTAAGAACAGTGATGAGAAACCATCTACAATATCTAAGATTAAGATTGTAACAGCATCAAACCTGAGGGATCATGAGGAATACACTTAGCTTTTATCTAATTTTTCTCCTGTGTGTTATGATCAGCGGTCGGCAACCTTTTGTTGTAAGAGGGCCAAATATTTTACGTGAGGATTAGTGCGGGTCGCCCTTGGGCCATATGTCATTACAGTATAATGAGTAAACCTACAATATTTGTGTATAAATATTTTAGTTTTAAAAATAAAACCTTAATTATATATTTTTATGACATTTATTGTACATAGTTCAAATGAAATAAAAACAAATAAAATATCAAGGATCCAAGATGCCTCGCGGGCCGCGGGTTGCCGACCGGTGGGTTAGACTAAGAACTTATTGCTAAGAGGACACAACTTTCCTGAAATGTTATTGTTAGAATTCATTAGCTGAGTGCTAGAACAAGAAAGAAGAGAGTTGATGTAAGCGAAGAGGAAGCTCAAATGATAAGGTTCAAAGTATTTAAATGATAAACAATCACTTTTGTAAACTTAAATTAACAACTCTTCTTTAGGATGCTCCAAGTTTCAAACAATTTTCCGTGTTCCCCTCCTATCAAAATGCTAAAGCAATTGAAATCACACAGTATATCTATTATACTAAAAACTCATTTATCCGAATTTGATGGGACCATGCCTGTTTTGGATAATCCAGGATGTCTTCTACTAAACGTGCACTGTGCATTAAGAAATTACAGTGAATATGAGACAATAAGCAAACTATAATACGTCATCGCACTGTAAATTATAGGTCTTAAAGTACAGTATTTTTTTAACCCTTTTCAATATTGATACACTGTACTGAATAATATTATTAATAGAATTACAATTACATAGTCACATTTACTGTTACATAATCGCTTGTGTATGCTATTAAATATTGATTATGGTGACGGAAAAATGTTTTTGTGTGTTTTTAAAATATGTTTTTAAAAGTCGTTTCGTATAAACCAGATTTTCAGATAAATGCAATTCAGATAACCGAGTTTTTAGTGTATTAATACTCATTTTTATTTTTTCTCTCATATTGGAATGTCTTGTTTGGGTAGAACAATTCAATTGTAATAATCATAAAAAGGAAACATTTACTACATTAACCAAAGCAAGCAATCAAAAAGTGTAAAAGTCAGTGCATGAAAGATATTTTCATTTGTCATCTCCCTCCACTCCCCCTTTTTCGTGCAAAATTTTATATGTAATGAAGGACTCAAAGTGAATAGTAAAAGGCTCTAGACATCAATATTTTGTATTACTTTTACTTTCACAAAATCAGCTAAGAATATAGTGAAGAGATACAACACACACTCCAGTAATTCACAATATACGATTAAAGGAAAGAGTTAAGGATGGCAGGAAGACCATAGTCCTCATTTTACAAGAAATGTCTTTGTTTAATCTTTTCTAACCAATCAGCATTATTTCCTTTCAATCATAAACAAAAGCTTGTCAATCACATCAGCCAATCAGACAGTAATATAAGCATTTTTATTTTATCTCTCATCATTATCTATTAATTTCAAATATTGCAAAAAAGGAAAAAAAAATGTTACCTTAGTAATCAGTTCAAATCCAGGCTCCTCCTGGTGATTTACTTGAAGATTAGAAAGGCTTTCTTGAAGGAGTTCAGCAATACTTTCAGGGGCTCGAGTATTTGACTGTCCATTTGATAAAACGTAATCGAAGAGCTTGGTAACCTTGGAAAAACTCATCATGGTGGCTGTGTAGGGATCCTGAAAAAAATACTGCATGCAAACACAAAGAAGCAAATGTAAGATTAGATCAAACGTAGACGAAATGATGAATCAATTCGCAATTGAACTGATAACAAATTATACACACATAACGCTTTTAATTCAGTCTCATGCAGCTTGAATTACAGTTTGCTTGAATTGATGCAAAAAAACAAATCAATTACAGTATGACTTGGCTAGTTGAACCAACATTTACGACAAACTATTTCAGCAAGTTCACATGAATAAGGGTTCTGCTATTTTTTCTCTAATAATCACACGCGTAGTGTTAGTATTTACTTTCTTAAGCACCTGACACAACTTTCGCTTTCGTTTGTAAATTAACGAAACTCATTTCAAGTTAACACTTTCAAGCAAATTTCATTTCTTTTTATATTTGAAATTACAAATGCCATTGTGAGTCTTTTTATTATTGCTTAAGAAAAATTAATACTTTAATAGGTAGTTCTTACGTTCTCAAAAGAAAATCCATTTTTAATTGAATTTATTAATCCTATTAATTCTCAGGAAGGCAATCCTTCTTTAATTTAGTTTTCATCCACAGAATCTCAACTGCAAGGAAGTTTTAAATAAAACTGAATTTAATATAAACAAAATTCAAAAGAAATGCCAATGGAAAAGAATAGCTTTACTGTTGGATGTATTTCCTAACACACATATATTTCTGAAGAAAAAAAATCAAAATGTTGAAGCATTGAAACATTAATTATACAAGATTAATCTTGTTTGTCAATGTATATTTTATATTTAGAATTCTAAACCGATGAGAAAATGTAACTGTTCTGGTTGATTACTATTGATAAAGATCATTCTATAATGCTGCTAGCATTATTTTTTTTTTTGATAGTTTTATTTCCCTTTCACTATTTTTAATTCCGTGAGCTAGCCAAGCATTTAAAGCTCTTTTATATTACATTTATTTATTTATAATTCTTTGTCTTGTTATGGCTTGTTTGTATCACTTCAGACAATTTGTCTTCCAAATAATCAGCATCATTGTCACATAAATGAGCCGATACACTTTGGATATTTTCTTCTTAAAACCAATAAACGAGAAACAAAATTCGAAAGAATAGCAAAGCGGTAGAAACATCTTTGTTTTTTATACGATTGCAATTCACGAAAACAGCCAACTTTGGGTTTGTACATTAAACACTGACTTTATGACATTATTAAACACAGCTTTCTAAAGCATATGCTTTGAGATTATTATTGCTTTATTTCTAGAATAATAAAAAAAAAAATCAATTCATTTATGCATCTTTTGGCAAAAATTACAATGTCAAAAAATTAGAATAAGTTTTTCTTTAAACCTATTTTTTTTTTTGGTAGTTAAACCAGACTTATAACAAGACAAACTAGATTGATACTAATTAATTTTATTAATTCAACAGCCTAATCATACTGTATGTCATTCAAAAGGAAAGAAAAACAAAATGAACAAAGCACTGAAAATAAACAGTTCAATTGATTAACAGAGAACTTACTTTAATATCACAGAAGAACGGATGTAATTCATTGGTGACAGAGAGTCCAATCAATGCAAGATACATGAAACCAAATATGAAGGTTAGGTTTCAGTCGACAGTACAATAATATTTCAAATTCACTGTGCATTTAAATTTAATTACAATTTTGCAAAATACTAAATTAATGTTGTATATTGCTGTGTATTTTATTAAATTATCTTTTCATTCTTCTAGCTTATATGTTTGATCTAAAAAGTGATACGAGTATTATGTAAGTCAAAGTAGAATGTGAAGAGCTTTCTAGTCTAAAAAAACTTACTTGAACAGCATGACTTGCTCTGTCTCCAAACAGATCAAGTTCACTGAAGGACTTTTCCAAAGCCTCTCTCTCTGGATAAATCAGAAGGTATAAGTTCGGTTCTTTGCTTGACCTTAAAATAAATTTTTAAATGGGGGAAAAAAAATGATAAACATTAAAAAAAAAAGTATATCGATTAATTTTCAAATGTAGTATTAAATTAATAATAATGTTATTATTGGATTATGTGAAACTTTTAATTACAAATTGCTTCATGTAAATGAAATCTAATGAATATGAATGTAAAAAACATCCAGTGATTTCCTAAACTCTGAGCTAGAAATAATGAAACTACTACTTAGTTGATAGTTAATACTGTACATTTAACAATGTAATTATTAGTAAAAATCTATATTTTCTAAAGTATTTGTTCTACAAAACCTTAGCCATTTGGCAAGAAAATGCTGCACAACAATTTTGAAAAAAAAAAATAAAAACATCAGAAGTGGAAATGAACTTGGAGAGAATAATCACAGAATCACAAATGGAACCAAATTCAGTGAAATTATGGTAGTCATTGTTCGTTTTTGCCAATGAAAGTCCTTTGCTGACATCATTCACTTACAGATTGACACAACACAACAGCGACATCTACTGCTAAAATCCATAATTAAATCTTACATGCATACAAAAACATTCTGGTTTTTTTTTTCATTTTGTACAGTTATTAACATTTTTATATTATTGTTATTATTGAAGTATCTTTTATAACTTTTTAATAACTTGGCTTGGCTGTACAATTTCTTCCCTCACAGACTAACAGTATCTAAATAAAGAAGTGAATGTGGATGAGGTCACGTTTTCTATTGTTAAATTTTTCACGTTTCAGAATTCTTGTTTTGTATTATATTATTTCTATGGAGATTTGATGTTTAGGAAAAGGAGAGAGGTATTTTCTCTCTTCCTAAGAATTTTTTTGTAAGTAATCTGGAAGAAATCTTTGAAATAAAAGACGAAATATTGATGTCTGTTGAGGTATTTAGAATTTTCTTAGTTATGGATTTATTTAATTACGACATTAAATATTTGAAGCCATTTCTATATTTGAAGCCATTTCTATGTTTGACATCATGATTTCCAAACAAACATAAGTGATCAGTCATTGCCATATAAGGAGGTCTTTCAGATAAACTGATGATTTCCAGGCAACCATAAGTGATCAGTCATTGCCATATAAAGAGGTCTTTCCGAGTTGAAATAGGGAATAAGTAGAGCAGGAGTAAAAGGATTGATTCTTATGATGCAGAACAGCAAGTGTAAGAAATCCAAGTAGAATTACTTGATCCAAGAACGTTTTACATGCTATTTAAAACTATTAAAATTAATCCACTAATAACAGCACTTACCTGATTAAAGAAAAGACCTCTAATTCCAGAATAAGAAATTATGTCTCCATTACTTATGATGAGATGTTGTTTAAAAAATTGAAACCAGTTTTAAGCACATCAGGTATTGGGTTAATAAGTCAATCTAGTAGAACTATCAGTCGTATACTAAAACAACAAAACCAATCCAAGCACAAAAACCATCTTCTACACAAACAAGGCACTATATATGGAATAAGATGCAAAAAAGATGGGAGCAATACTAATGCAAGTAATAGTTGCCTATATATTGGTCAGTCAAAACGTTGCCTTGAAACACGATGAAAGGAACATATTTATGCTATAAATAAGGGCAATAAAGCCCATCATACTGTATGCTATTGTCAGTTTAATAACCCTGAGTTGGACATTGATAATCCAGTTGTTTTTGGTGTCAAAGAAGACAATTATCTAAGCATGTTTTATGAGTCTGGCATGATAATTTTGCTTCATGGCTATAATCAGGATCTTTCTATAACTAATATCACGGAATATGGTTTATAATTGTTCACTTTGAATTTATGGTTATATGTTAATGATATTTAGTTTTTTGATCATGAAACTTGCATTTCTAGGTACTACGACGCTCTTTTTGTTACCAGACAGATATTTCCGCTAACATAGTTATTATATTAAACACAAGAGGGAGATTTACATCTTTCGATTTTCATTCCACTGTCTTTTCCACTAACGAATCGTAGCTAGGAGGATGTTTTAAGTAAGTAAAATGCTTCAAAATTAATCTTAATTTCAGTTGAAGATTCAAATCGTTGCGGGGGTCTTTTCTTTAATCACATAAGTGCTATTATTGGTGGATTAATTTTAATAGAATTACTTGAGTTTAGTAATTAGCATAAGCCACATAAAGAAGTAATGAACTGAGAATAATACATGGATTTCGATAGCTATATCTATGTACAGATTATTAGCATGAATGGAAAATACAGATAGCATTGAGTGGCATCATGGAAATGTCAGAAAATTTATGGAGATCTTCTAAAAGGAAGAGGGATTAGACTAAGAAAAATTATCAATATTTGCGTTTAAGATGCAAAACTAAATGAGAATAACTGTTCATTTAAAACAGAAAGAAACAGTGAAGGACTTTTTGGGAATGTTGGATTTGTTTGTTTATTTGTTTATTTTATTTAAAGTTAGTCATTGATTAAAATTAGAATGTATGTACTAAAAAAATTGGTTATTAAGACATACATCTTAACATTCCGGATCAAACTGACCAAGGTACAAACACCGCAGGAGAAGGGGAAAATGCAGGAAGATTTCGTTTGTATTCTAATTATTTGTTGAAAAGACAATAAAAAAAAAAAAAGACAGGAATTTGAAATGATAAGAAAATGTTTGTTTACTTACTTTTTTACATTGACAAAACGTTGAAGAACAGAAATGAATTCCATTACTTCTCCCTTGTGAAAGTGCATGGCAGGATGGGTTGTACCATCTCTCAAAATAAAAGAAATGGAAGACCATCCTTGTTCAGGTTTGTTACATTTGTAACTTTTTAAATCTTGTAAATCAAATTCAATTGGAGTTTTATACTTTTTCACTGGTTTCACTTCAATGCATTCAGCTAAAAGAGGAAGATAAAAATATATTTAAGATGTTAATCTTTTTTCAATGTATGTAAATTTTTGTTCATCAATAAAATAAAGTTGTGACCAATGCTTGCACAGTTTTTAAAAACTGTTTTTTTTTTTCTTAAACTGTGCAAGTATTGGTCACAGCATTGTTTGATTTACATGAAATATAAAACAAAAACGTGCAAGACTAAAAGTTCACTGATCTGTTTTGTATTTTATGTAATTGCTCCCAACGCACGTAAAAAATGTTTGCTGTATGTGATTTGATTTAGATCTGCATGTAAAATAGGAAGATGGATTTGTTCATAAATATTTTGTGAATATTAATGGTATTAACATAGCAATGCTAAAGTAATTAGTTAACCCTTTAAGGATAGGTAGTCCGAGAGAGTCTTTCCGCACAGGATGCAAAAAAAAAAAAAAAAAAGAGAAAAAATTACAATTTTTCAAATATACCTTGTATATCACACCCAGCCTCTCCTCCCAAGTTTGTTGTGTCAATAAGCCACGGCTGTCCTTAAAGGGTTAAATGCACTTATTTCGTATTTGTTAATAATTGCTTATTAAGATGTTCATTTTGATTTCTCCTCTGATGAAATCTTTAAGCTTTTGGATGACATTAAAGTTATTTTGGATTTTTTTTTCATTTAGAAGAGTAAAGACCGGCAATAAGGGAAACGACACACATATAAGTATATATAAAGAAATATATATTAAAAAAGGTATAATTATACATTTTTTAATATTTAATATATATATTTCTTTTTTTATACATATTTGTGTGTCATTTCCCTTATTACTGGTTTTTATTCGATGGCTCACACACGTTAAACATCAGATTATTAGAAGAGTAACAGAGCTTGACTTGTTACTGTGTTAAATGCAGGGTCTCATGTTAAAATATGAGAAAATGCATGAAATGCTCTTTATTGAGAAAATTACCTTTCAATGTTAGGTTAGGTTTGTCCCAAGGCTCACATCCTGTAGGGAGCTGGAGGTAGGGCTCCAACGTTTCTTAGACCAACAGGACAGCCCCGCTCACCCTGCCTCTACCCCCGGGAAAGAAACTCGATACCTATTCTGCAGAGAACAGGTTAGACCCAAGGACCCCTTTGGATGGAGCATGGAAAAATCTGTGCCGAGCCCGGGGATCAAACCCACCTTCTCCAACTCGCAGTCAAGCCCATTACCATTTCGGCTACTTGGTCCTTGAATAAAGGTTAGACATTCCTTTTTTTTTTTTTAACTCAGCTGTATTAAACTTGCAATTTGTTGACAACAACACAGTTGTACCTCTGATTAAATTCACTTCATCTTTTGGCACATTTATGTAGGTTTCATGCAAAAATAGACTCCTTGAATTTTCTCCCAAGGTCCTTCGGGTAGTAAACTGGTCACCTACATTATTAACAGTTGGGCATAAATTACAAAAGAAGCTCAGAATTTGTTATCTGGCATTTATATTTGAAAGTCTTATCTATTCAACTGTAAAATACATTTCAAAACTATAAAACGCCAACTGCTAAACTTTTTGTGAAGTGTTTTATACAGTGTATAGCTTAATAACCACATTTTTCAATACCATAAATTTGAGTGAAGATAGGACCTAGGATGTGATATTATTTGGAAAAACTCAAGCCACAAATTTTACATGAGAGCAGCAAAGCTACCTGCTCTTGAAGAAACTTGTTACTCTGCTTCACTTCATAAAGTCTACACTACAGAAAAATCAGTGAATTCAATAAACTAAATAAACTTAACAAATACTTTTTATATGATAATTTTGCACAAAAACAATACAATATTATACATCACAGTTTAAAGTAATCGGTGAAAAAAAAAATTCTCTATTTATATTAAATAAAACACTATATAATTATTTTTTTAAAAAACTTTTAATATTCAAATGTAATGTCTAATTCAAAAAAAAAAAAAAAAAGAATGAAAAAAAATTCCAATTGGGAATTACTTTTCTTATTACTGTTTGCTTAAAATAAACTAGAGTTGAAAAATAATGCTAAAAAGAAATGTAACAACCTGTCTCATCTTGTTTATCCACTTTGTACTCAACTCGAGCATTAATCATAGCCCATTCCTGAACCTGCTCCAGTGAGTATTCAGTTTCTTCTGTCTGTTGCCATTCAATATGTGGTCCACTTGGCTTAAAAGAAAATATTGATAATAAATATCAATTCACTTAGGTTGGAAAAAAGAAATACAGTAATATGTTATAAAGAATCATCAAATAATGAAAATGAATGAAGACCTGCACATAAAAAGTGAAGTATTATTTTATTTTATAGTTAACGAATTGTTGCAAATGACCAGTAAATTTAAGAAAAGATTAAAATGTGTTTATGTAATACTAAAATTGTAGCAATTCAAAAATCTGTAAATTTTCTTATTTATAACCTTTGTTTTTTTCATGTGTAGCAAAATGCAGTTACTTATTATTACAGGTAACAAAAAACATAATTTTTTATTTTTTTTTTAATTACTTGAAATACACTTTAGTAACAAAATGAGGTTTCAAGGCCATTTACTTTTAAGGTTAAAAAAATTGGCTTTGAGATGAAATTGGCTTCTAGGATAAAATATTTAAATGGTAAAACTGAACATCACTTCCTACTTATCCCATTCTCTACTCATTAATTTGTCCTTACCCAGAGATGTTCCCCACCCCGACCTAATGGCTCACCCCCCTCAAAGATCTTCTGACGGAGGGACGGGGGGCACATTTCCTTTAGGGCACAAAATTTCTAGCTCCGCATCTGGCTGAGATCGCTTAGTTCCATTTCATTCAATTTTATAATAGTATTAGAAGAAGTTTATGCAATTTTTTTAAAGTAACATTTACACTCTTTTTGATTTTTTTGACCCTCCCCAAAAAAAATTTCAATTGTGCAGTCTGTGCCGTGACCCTCCTGCATGGGCACCCCTGCCTTTCCATTGTTAAGAAAAATACGTTCTGAAAGGTGCCAGCACCACTACTATTTACAAGCCACTGTTGTTCAGGATTACAACACCTAGAAGAGTGGTAAGACAGAGGGACTGCTCAAACCAAGCACCATTGACTATCAAGGACATTGTCATCTGTCACAAATGGTAAATTGAATAAATAACAAGAGAACTCATCAGAAAAGGCAATGCGTAGTGCATAGTAGGTCACTATGCAAAGAACCTTTCTTTCCACGTTGTTCGGTATCCATGCTACTGGCATTCATTGGCAAAAGCACCTTGTGCTTGCACAGAACACCACCAACGGACCATGGACAGAAGGTTGCCTTTTCTGACGAGTCACATTTTCAGCTATTCATGGGTGGACATGCTTTGGTCCAAAATCTCATGCATATTGGCTGCTACTAGAAGTGTTATGGTCCCTTTTTTTTATGTTTTGAAAGTTTTTTTTTTTTTTAATTTTGACAGTGTGTGGCTTTTAATACAGACAAGGTTCCCTTGATACAAATGGCTATTTGTCTCTTGTTGAAAATAACAATGCACCTTTTTTTTATAGCATTGGTCTTTCGAGAAGGTGATGATATATTCCAGAGGTAATGCGCTGTGTCGCAAAGATTGTATGCAAATGGTTCATCAAACAAAAGGATGAAATCCAATGCTTGGTCAGCTGATTTCAATCCCATTGAACCTTTTGGGATTATATAGACAAGAAAAATGTGTCATTTGAATGCACTACTAAGAACTGCAGGCAGCTCGGGAGGCACAAACAAACAAACTGTTGACAAACTGCTATGCTACACCTCCAGATACCCTTCTGAATCTAATCGAGACATTCCTCAGGACAGCTGGACTATTGGCTGCAAAAGGGAGCAATTCCACTATTAGGGGGATAAGTCATAAAAATCTGATTGTATTGTTTGAATATATAAATATACACAAGACGTTTCATAAGGAATGTTCAACATTTCAGGAAGGTGTTCCTTAAGGCCCTACCTATTGTTCATTGTTAACTTTAATTATTAATTAAATGGGAAAAAGTAGATTTTAATTAAAAAAATATAGTCTTACAAGATTAATCTAATGTTTTAACAGGGTTTAGAGCACTTTTATTATCCAAAATATAGATGCCTTAACAAACGATGTTAAGAGAACAATTTAAAGTTTTGATAGAATGCCAAAATTGAAACTCAATAGGCTAAAGACAGCAAAGCCATACACCATGCAATAAAATGCAGCTGCTTTACTTCAGAGCATAAATGATACTTCAAGCAAATCTATTGTATGTGATTATTTAATTTTTAAAATTCCTGTGAAAATACCTTATTATAAACAATTAGTTTCCCTGCTGTTAAAGTGTCATCTTCTGCTTCAAATACATGGATAAATACACCATCTTGTTCATAAATAACCTGAAAAATGATTAAAAATTCAATGTAAACATTCTGCAGTTTAATTGTTCACAAATATCCAAATTAATTTTTAAATTAAAATTATCGAGATAATAATTATTATAGTGACTGCAACTGCAATCACTTTGTGCAAGTTTATTCAACTTACAAAAAAAAACAAAAAAACCTCCATTGTTTTTGTTTTTTAAAATATGCATTTATTCGTGTGTTTTAGTTTCTTTTTTTTGGTTGAACAGCTTTATTCATAAAATGTTTTGTCACGATTTGTTCACATATCCTATTTCTTTTTTTTCTCGCTTTGCGCACAGGAAAAAGTTGTGACCTACTTTTGTCGGAAGGTGAAGTCGCATTTGTTTTCAATAGAAAAAAGTAAAAGTAAATTAACAATATAGAAAAAGAGAAAGAAAAAAAATTTGAAATTAAAAAAAAAAAAACCTGGCATTCGTTTACAATGAATTACTTGAATAGAAATTTAGATTGGAATTCCGTTTTGGTTAACAAATGTCAACTTATCTAACATCTCTTATTACGTAAAGAAACACGTTTTGGAAGGACATTATGTTTACTACTTTCTTAGTTCGTGTTATTTCTCTGAGCCTTTGAATTGTCTGCAATTAACATATGCCAAAAAAATAATAAAACAGTTGTCCTCGAGTTCCGTTTAAATCGGCTCAGGTTGTACTAAGGTGCATAGCTTGCCTTGTAAACTAAAGACACACAGAAGCAGTTATTTCATCATTGCGAACAAATTAAATCGGGTAATTATCAGTTGAAGCTAATCTATCACATGCTATTCACGCGTAAATTAAATATATTACTTTTTTGTGTGTGTGTGAAGATTAGCTTCTTCTGATGTTAAAAAAAAAAAAAACATTCTCGATCTTTTACGCTTTTCAATATTTTCAATGAGTAATTAAAAAAGAAACGAATTTAAAAAAAAAAAAATCAATAAAATCCCTTTTCCTTATGAAAACATTTCACCTTCTGACGTTCATTTCCGCTTCTCTAGGTTTGTTTACATGAGATATCGTCAGGAGCTACTGAGTCATTTAACGATAACAAAATCTTAATATTTTATCCTATATTTTTCTGTAACGAACTGAATATAAATTTTAATAAATAGCTTTCCAGTCTAAGTCGTATCAATTAGAGATAAAATAGTTTAATTCTCACTTAACATTTCTGCAGTTTTTCGCTTAAAATGAAAGTTTTTTTTTTTTTCAAACACAAATAATTAAAATGACATTTGTTTCTCCAAAATAAAAACGTAATCCTTTCAACAGCATTAAAAAAATCTTAGATTTATTTTGCCAATTAAAAATTTAAATTAATATTATCCTTTAAATCTAATGAAGTAGAGTCACACTAAACATACCAGGTGATTCCCACCGTCGACCTCCATTTTGATAACTTATGACGTTTCTTCAACTTAATAGTAATCCCGCACAAAATAGTAATTAAAAAAAAAATTTAGCAACTGCCATCAAATTTAACTTATTTTACTGAATTGTTAAATTATCTTTTATGTTTTTCTTTTATTTGTTTTTTTTTTCTTCAGATTTAATCAGACATTCAGTTTTATGGTTTTTAAATAACTGCGGAGTTGTTATTCATATGATCAACGACGGCCATTTCTGATGTAATTTAGGGATTCTTCTATGTTATATTTGGAATTTGTTTATTATCGATTTTACGGCGGTTTTTACCATTTACCGTTAGCGAACGATCGACAGAGCTTTTATTAATCCCAACTGTTTCTACTTCATTTAGTTGGTCAGTAATGGCAGCCGCCAATGCTGGAAATACAAGTCGAAATTATACCTTCAAGGTAGTGCTACTTGGAGAAGGATGTGTCGGGAAAACATCTTTAGTTCTGAGATACGTAGAAAACAAATTTAATGACAAACATCTTACAACTGTACAGGTAATTCGTCATCTGAATGTATTCTATCGCGAAATACTCCCCAAATTATTACTTTTGGGTTAAAAAAAAAAAAAAATCCCATTGAAGACTTAAATGTCCTCTGTCACGTAATAAGCTACAAAGTATTTAGTTTATCTCATATTTCCTTTTTTTTTTCCCTCAATTAATTATACGATTCTTAATTATTATATTATTCAATTTTACAATCAGCACTTGTATCGTAGGCGATCTAGTTCTGGCTCAGAGTATTTTGATTTCGACTTCATAAATATAAGTGTAATGTATTGAATACGAGTAAAAGTTACTTTTTAATATCAAATATAAATAAATTTCCAAAATTACAACTTCAATTTCTGTGCTCCTCTCCAAAAGCTTTTAACACGTTCAGTGCAACGTGACCTTGAATGACTCTTATCATTCAAGAAAATTGTAACGGATTAGAATACAGCAACTAACATAAAACGCTGAGTCATGCCTATTTAGTGTGAAGTATTATGTGAACCATCCATAAGACTGACCAGTTCTTGCTTAAATTTATTTTTTAACGTGAAGATTAAGAGTGAACATTCCATAAGAAAGGTAAATTGCTTATAGGGGCACACCTTCCGACACTGTTATTTTATGATTACTCCACTTGCGACTAAACCTTCCGTTCAGGGTTGATAACTGTTTTCAAAGTAGTATTTTTCTCACTGTTAAAGTTCACGGACATAAACCTAATCTTAATAGAATCAGATGAGGCTATCCTGTGAAACTGTCATCCGCACATCGTTTTCCGAAGTTTAGCCAGAGAAAAGTTTCGGTTGGAGAAAAGCATGACAAGAAAAACAATTGTAATAAACGGAGTATATTACATAAAATAAAGAAATGAATGATATTGGCAGAAACATGAAAAAGTCTGTATAGGGTTGTTGTAAATTTCAAATAAATATTAGAAGAATGTTTTCAAAACGTATTAGTAAGAGAAAAGTTGTGGGCGTGGAAATCCTATTCATCACTTTCAGTAGCTACATCCTGTAGGGATTTCAAGCTGTCCCAGATGGTTATCTAGCAACATGATATCAGTTGAAAAGAATTTAGTTAAAGTGCCCTTCTTTAATGAATTCTATCATAAACGTTTGCAACATCCAGGAAGTCTTCATTGTTTTGTTTATGACTTTGTAGAATAATTCTTGTAAAACGTGATGGTAAAAGTTTGAATCAAAACATTCCTTCATTCAACAATTAGTTTCCTAATGTTAAAATATGTAGGCTTTTTTGTAACCTTTAGTTTATAAATAAAATGATTGGTTATGAAAAGTGGAAAAAATGGAACATAGTAATGAGGAGAGTGGAAACTGATCCTATTTTCATCAAATACACTATGTACCCTAATGTAATGTAGCCAATGTGTGTGTGTGTGTGTCTAGGAAGTGCATATTATTAGGAGGAAAATAGAATGCAGTTATTTAATGATTTCCATATATGATAACCAATCAAACTGGATGAAGCATTTTTAGTAAAGTTTTCAAGTAAAGCCTTGTTTTTTTGCTTTGTTACCCTGTAGAATTTATGTAAATTACCTGTGCTGATAAAATTAGATGAAATTGTCACCATAATCTAACATAAATTTCTACTTTATGAATATCGAAATTATCAGCAACCGTCGTTTAGTTTTTGATGATAAAACCAATGGCCATCAACTTCAGAACATTCTTTTGGGATAATGTGGTCATCAATTATCCGTAGTTAGGAAATGAGCTGAAGTATCTTGAAAAAAAATAAAGAAAAGTAGTAAAAATAAAGAACAAGTGAACACAGACTGAAATGTGGATTGACAAAGGAGTGAAACTACAAGAAAACATCTCATAATAATGAAAACGAATTTTGCTTAAAAATTTCTATCTTAATTTCTTAATAAAACATAATCATAAGAGAAAGAATTATAAACATCTGATCAGTTACAAAAAAAAAAAGACATTTTTACTGAAAGACAACAATTACAGCAAATTGTACATTGTGACCAGAGATTAGATATTATTTGTAAAATTACTTCCTTATCATTATATAAAACAATTAATTGATATGAAACTTTTTTATTTCAAAGAAAGTCCTGTGCCTATATTAGCTGTTAAGATTATCAGAACATTTATAATATAAATGATAATACCTTAAAATAAAATGTTTGCTAAGTAAGAAATTTTATTTTATTTCCTTGATTTGAAAATAATAGCTAGTTATCTTAACACTGGAGCCAACTGCAATATATTCTAAATTTACGCAAAGCTTTAGCAAGTGTAAATTCTTGATTTTTTTTTTTTTAATCATTTAATGTATCTTTGTCTTTTGGAATCTTTAAATATTGATTATAATAGAAAAAAAAATATTTAAGTGTATGCTATTATTATTAATGTTATATAATTAAGGAAGATTATAATATAATGCATTTGCAGTTCTCCATATTTGTCCTTGAGTGTTCTGTTATCTTCTAGGTATTGTTTCAATTAAAAGTTTTATTTGATATTCCTATTGGAATGAATTTGCTGATTTAAGTAATGATTAATGACTTTTTTTTTTTTTTTTTTTAATCTCAACATGTTAATTTTATAAAATAAGTAAATATTGATAAAATTATTAAATTGAAAGATTCCGTTTATTAAAACATTGCAAAAAGATATTAATTGCAATTCTTTATAAAAGAATGTATTTTAAAAAAACGAGGGGGGGGGGGGTATGTTACATAGTAAATAAGCAAAAAATTACAAAAATTCACTTGGTTTTTTATTATTATTATTATTTCGAATAAAATATTACAAGTTTCTGAGTCATTTAAGTCTATAAACTTAAATATAAAATAAAAATTAATATAATTCAGATATTTAATTAATGTCTATTTTATAATTCTGCTTAAAAAAAATATTTCTTAAAATTTTCTGAAATAAATAATTTCAACTTTTTTCGTTCACCTAATTAAAATCAATTTTAATGTATTTTGATTTTGTGTTAATTATGTTATTGATAAATTTGTGAAAAATTTTAAATGCTTGTAGGAAAAATAAAATATGGAAACAAATCGCATTTATACATGATTATGCTCGATTCAGTTTGTGATAGTTTTTAATTTTATTATTTTTTTAAACCATTTATTAGCATTCAGTAGGTCAGAGAATGTGGGGATTTTAATAAAAAAAATTAACACTCTTAAAAACACAAATTGATATTTTGGCTTACTGTATTTTAGTAAATGATGAAATATGGGACTGAAGAATAAATTTCATTCAGTCTTGAATGCATGTACTTTTCAAGCCAAACTCCTTTTACACCACAGTTCATTCACCGATTGCCTCCTAGTGGAGAATTCCATATAACCCAACATAGTACATGTAAGCTTTATTACCTGTGGGTAAAACACCCATCGTTATTTTTCAACTCCCATCTCTGTCGCAATTTGTTTGTGGTGTCCTCTATCTTATTCCCTGAAGATGGAGTGTACATAGCACTCTGAAATTGTTGTAATACTTCCTTATCCTGTAAACGTGTTTTTCCCTTCACTCCACATAATAATTTGGGTACAATTTTCTCTCAAGTCCTATGGAAAACAGTGCTTACGTTATATGCTTTTGATTTGTTCTCTTTTATTGCCTGAAGTT
This sequence comes from Thereuonema tuberculata, assembly GCA_023159025.1. Lineage (NCBI taxonomy): Eukaryota > Metazoa > Arthropoda > Chilopoda > Scutigeromorpha > Scutigeridae > Thereuonema > Thereuonema tuberculata. The sequence goes on from JAFIDM010000004.1 coordinate 5,514,295, forward strand.
GATTTATATATAAAATACTATGGCTTTTAAATTAGTCATTATTAAAATACTATTAAACTTCAATATCTGGATTACTCATTGAATTATTTTATGAAGTACACAGTGATAAGCAGGTCATTTTGTAATATCCAAGAATTTTGACAATACAAAGCAGGGCTGTGGGTTGGTGCATAAAACCTTTGACTCCGACTCCTTTTTGTGTATATCAGTATAGAAAATAAAATAAATAAATGCAACACATGATTTTTTACAATCATCATCTTCTAGAATGCACTGACATATAGAATGTTTCCCTGACTTCTGTTATTTGTAAACTGTTCAAAAATATCCGACTTTGTTGATAGTTTTTTTGCCATCGTGAATTTTTCATGGGGTGCTGCTTTCATTAATATAAATATCATAAAATGTGTTAGGTTTTGAAATTTGCAAAGAACTTAAATTTAAAATATATTCTGAAAAAAATAAGTTAATCAAATTATTAATTTATCAAATTATTTCCTATGAAATAGGAAATTAACATATTTATATTATAATTTAAATTTCTTAGGAGTCTGTACATTTTTTACCGACTCCACAGCCCTGGTACAAAGGACTCTAAAAGAAAGTCTGCAATAATAGGAATGGGTTGATTTGACAAATCCAAATTTTGAAAAGAATTCCTGCAACGAATTTTGTCCAGCATTTTTATAGTTGAGATTTTTCATCAAATCCTTTACATCCCAGAACATTTGATATTTTGCATTACTGCCCATTAAATGCGCTGTAATTACTTCAAAAGGTTTGATGAAAAATTAATAATGAACAGAGAATTTTTCATACAATATATAAAAATACTTTGATTGAAAACTATAATTGACAAAATGTTCATAATCAGAGACAAGCTGCTTTCAGAATTCCAAGTATTACTGTAGACGTGTGATGTCTAAATTACAGAAAGCTTATAAGAAGTTATTACATTTTGCAGAGCATTTTTTAAAATATTTTACGAAGGTGAGGATTTTTATGACCACAAGGAAATGTATTTCTGTTGTCAGGTTTTTGATTTTGAAGTTTCGTAGTCTGCAGTTTTTGTTAGGCTAACTTCAGTAACTGGTGAAGCAATTCTGAATTCGATTTTTTATAAGGATTATTGTGATAAATTACTATAAAAAAGAAGAAGAAAGGTGCATTAAAGTGTTTATTCTAAACAAAAAAACAAATACGATTTCTAAAATTAAAAGTTCAAATGGGTTTTAACAAAACTTTGAGTGAAAACATTAATATACAAGCATAAACAAAAAGATTTCAGTTACTCCTTTTAAAAATTCAGGAATTGGAAAATGATCGAAATAATGAATTAGGAAATATTCATGATAAGTAATCTTAATAATGTGTGTAAAAATCTCACAGTGCCTTTTATACAAGTCACCATGTTTAAATCGGACTCTAAATCTCAACAAGGTATCTGGTAAAAACCTTAAATTTGTATTTTAAATGCCTTGCATATTTAATAAAGTTACCATGTCATAATAGGAAAACTTCAATTATTTGCATTATTTATAAATATTTATTTTGACATTTTTACATGTGTCGCTCAATGATAAAATATAAAACAAGAAACACACATTAAAAATTAAAAAAAGATTATATTAAAAATACATACACGGTATTTACATACATACATACATACCATGTATCTTTTTTAATATAACCTTTTTATAATTTTAAATGTATGTGTGTTGTTTTACATTTTATCATTACAAATATTTAGAAACTTAATTCGATTTTAGTATTTTCTTGTAAATCCTTTCCCATGTTTTATTTTATGTTAACTGTAATATCCCTCTTAAACTATCTTTATTATTATTATTTGTTGTAAGATTTGATAAGTTGTATGTAATGGTTGGCTTTTATTTATCATGAAATTAACAATTTTTCGTTTGAATTTCAGGCTTCATATCTGAGCAAAAAAATTAATATTAATGGCAAAAGAATTAATTTAGTCATATGGGTAAGTACTCGGAATTTCCTTATTTATAAATATTATGAGGGTTTTTGTTTTTTAATGGGAATTTTGTAATGAGATCAATTTCAAGTTTTGAATTGCTTTAAGGTTACTATCAACCATTTTTATTTTTTATAAATCACATCGCTGACCCCCTTCCCCGATTTAATATATTAGAAATTTGATATTTTGAATAAAAATCTTTTAGATACCAGTTTTCAGGTTTTCTTAAGCTATTTTTGTTTAATCTTAATATGACAGTTATTTTGAATGTTTTCAATTCTATCTGAAGGTCGAATTGAAGTAGGAGGAAGGAATATCGAATGAACCTCTGAGGTGGCTTGATTGGGAATAATTACAACCTGAAATCCTTGACATTATTAATGTAGCAAAAATGATAAGAGAATAAAATACAAAACTGCATTTATTCCATCCTAACATGAATAATTTTTTCATATTCAAGTGATTTTATATTTATTATATTTTTTTAAAATTGGTCGACTATCTTATATAATAAATGAATGTAAAATTTAATCTCTACGTAATCTATGCAAAATTTGAAATCGTGATCTGTTTTATATAGTATTCAAATAGACTTGTTTTATCCTAGCGCAAACAATGATGTCAGTAAATTAAAAGGGGAAAAGGCAGAGTCTGATGTTGGAGGTGTTACTTCAATCTCTCATCAGTAATTTGCTCTAAAATGATCGTGTCAAGTTCTCCTCTGATTCTGTAGACCGTTGTTAGATGGCAAACAGTGACATTGAAATATGCTTTCTATTGAGTTCCTGCAATAAATACTGTAATTAAAATTCCTTGTTCTCATGATTTAACAAAGTGTACATCAGTATGATTCTTATATCCTAACAATGGTCCACAGAAATGTGTGAAAAACTGTAAATGTATGGAAATGCTGAATAGAAAAAGGACTAGGCTACAAAACTTACCACTAATATGCACTCATTGACAAAAATTTGAGCACCAAGAAAAAAATCGTTCTATAAATGCGAAAGTAAGTAAATAGCTATGGCGATGATAAATCTGCAAATTAATAAAATTTGTATGATTGCACATGGCCTCTCATCTACAGTGGCACTGCAATTGCAAGCCATGGGGCTTAATAAGGCATACGCTGTGGAGTCCGCATGCACAGTAAGGTGATCAGGCAAGGTCTGTGGACAATCAAGTTGCCACAAAGATATCAGTATGAACAATTCAGAGTTTGAGAGAGGCCATATCATTGGGCTGCGAAAGGCAAGTTGGGCAGCGTGGCGAATTTTACCCTCCATGTATGCCGTCCTGACTTTTCAGTCTGATCGTATTGGGAGCAATGGACACACGAAGGCATCTCAACTTGGCGGACCGGCTCTGGACGATCCAGATAGACCACCGGGAGAGAGGATCATTTGATCATCAGATCCAACGGCTTCCTTGTCCATTATCCAGCAACACGTGGCAGGTCACAAGGGAATCCTGTTTATGCCAGAGCCAATTTCAGATGCCTAGCAGAGGCGAATCTGCATTCTGAGTGCGCCTTCCGTTTTGTGCCTTTCTACACCTCAACATTGTCACTGCATTTGCAATGGTGTCAGGAGAGATCAATGTGGAATGCCACAGACTGGCAATATACTGTCTTTAACGACAAATCCTGCTTTTGTTTGGGAATGGACGACCACTGCGTCAGGCTTTGGAGGACCACGGGTGATCACTACAATCCCAACCTCACTTAACAGTGATATACAGCCCACACTACAGACATGATGGTCTATGGTGCCATCGCACTAGTAGTCCTACGAGGGACATTGACAGCCCAGCAGTAGGTTCAGAAGATCCTGCAGCCCCATGCCTGCCTTCCTGATTGACCTCCCAGGAGCAATTTTCCAACAAGATAACGCTCGTCCGCACACAGCTAGAGTTTCACAGGACTGTCTACATCATGTTGCGACACTTCCTTAGCCTATCGGCTCGCCTGATATGTTGCCAGTTGAGCATGTATGGAACACCAACTGTCGCCATGTAGCAGTATTCATGATTTGGAATGTTATTTGTAAGAACTGTTTGCAAATCTGCTGCAAGACAACATACGGCATCCGTTTGTCTCTATGCCCGACTGTATTGCTGCATGTATCCAAGCATGAGGTGGTCCAATGAGTAACTAAAGGTGAGCTTATTGTGTATCGCAGCTCCGAGGGATATCGTCCTTCTGCTCTGATATTGTAATCACTCCTGTCGTTTGTCTCTACCATCACCATAATGACATTTCATTTCAATCCAACGCTTCCTTCGTGGGGCACAAATTTTTTGATCATTGAGTGTGTATTGAGTTATCAGGAAACAATGAAAAATCCGTTAATTTATTATTAATTAGGATAGAGAATTTTTTAAAGCATATTTTTGTTTAGATTAGCTATCTTTTTTTTAGTACTTACATACTATCGGGACCCTTTTATTTATAATCTGTTTCTGGTTTGTATTTTAAATCATTAGCTCCTCCAAATGTGTAATAAAAATAAGCCCTTATGTATTACCTGAAATCATTTTGAAAAAAAAAAAAAAAAAAAATCCTTTTAATTAACACTAGGTTAGATTAATTGAGTTGGAATCTTTTCCTTAATATTTTGTTTGGGAATATGACGGAAAAAAAAAAAAAGTACTTTCTTTTAAAATGACCAATGGTATCATAAACAATGACAACTACAAGTTGTTGTTTTTAAACACAGAAAATAAATAAAAAGAAAACACCAGAAATGGATTATAAAAAATGGGTCCGTAAGTACCATTTTTTAATTTTAAATCAACTTTTTAAATGTCTTTTGTCATAGGCACCTGCATTTGTTTTTGATATCTCAGTCGTCAAATTCCAAGCATTAGTCAATATTTATTCTTCTGAAATACGTCAATCTTACTTCAAATACTTAAAATTTATAAGAAATTTTTATTAATGATGATAAGAAAATAAGCAGAAATAATTGTGAGAGCAGGGTATTTGTAAATTATAAAGATAATTTTATTTTATTTGGGGTAACACAATGCTGAGCTACAAATTAATACTTCATACATTAATTGAAATGCAAGAGGTTGAAAATTTAAATTATAACTTTTCAAAATTATCTGACTAGATACGAGCAGTCATTTTATGTATGTAACTGGAAAATAAGTTTTAAGTCCTTTCTCGGATTTGAGAATTTGATCAAAATTTCAATTCCATTCATCTGAGAAATAGAAAATTGAAGGTTGACACTCACTTGCCTGGATCCCTCCATTTCTGCTGACAATGCTTGATGAAATTAATTGATCTAAGTGAAAAGCTATCTTTAAAACTAAGATTGATCACTAATATTGTTGTTTTTTTGTTACTACAGGATACTGCTGGCCAGGAAAAATTCCATGCATTAGGTCCAATTTATTACAGGGATAGTAATGGTGCCGTCTTGGTCTATGATATAACAGATGAAGATTCATTTAAAAAGGTTAGAATTATTATTTTTATGATTATTAGCAGTTTAACCAGGTAGGTCTTGTCTTGCAGATATGTCTTCTAATTTAAAAATTAGTTCTGTAGATATTGGCATCACTTCAAAGCACAAGTTTAAATCGTCACTAGTGAGCACATTGTTCTGAAACAGATTTTTGATAAATTTAATATAATTTTCAAGAGAGAGAGAGAGATGTATTCTTGTTCCAAAAGTAACTTACTACAGACGACTGATTGTTTACCAAAAAATGTGTTTAAAATCATTGCATGATGAAGCTTCATTGAAATAACTAAAGATAAAATGCAGACTTCAATTTGTTAGCTTTGAACCTCTGATCTAAGAAAATCCCAAACTATAAAAGAAGGGATTCTATTAAAAATTAATTTTTTTTTTTTTCTATTTATGAAATTAATTTTTTTTTTATTTATTCATGAGATTAGTTATTTTTTATTATTCTATTTACGAAATTAATTAAAAAAAATAATTTCATATAAAAGAAATTAATTATTTTTTT
>JAFIDM010000004.1:5549006-5570338 GCA_023159025.1 Thereuonema tuberculata
ACCAATGGATCCATTCTGTTGCTGCATTAGTAGAACTGGGATCCACTTCTAATCTGTCTGGACGTAAGAGTCGCTCCATACGTTGAGTTGTTTTTTGTCGATTAAAATGTTGTATATTTGACATAAACTAAAAAGTCTTTAATCGACAAAAAACTTCGCATAATTACATCGGCTGCTATCTTGTTGCTAAGAAACAGTTGCTAAGCGCTTTCATATTTCACAACATCAGCAACACCCATTATTACTTAATTATTACACTTAATTATTGTCTTAGATATTGTTTATCACAGTGGGTTCCATGGATTCATATTGTTTTCGCCAAATTTTGAGCTTCCATCAATATGCTGCATTAGGAACTTCCACTTTTCAGACCAAGCAATGTCTTTCCTAACCTCGATGGTTCACTACTTGTGTTGCTGTGTTCACAGGAAGCGTGTTCGTCGTTGATAATAATGATACCCTGTGTGACCGTCGGCTGTTGTAGCAATTCGCGACAAAGGTGCCTCTGGTGGTCCATTGCGATTTGTTGTTCTGAAGCGATTTGGAACATTGTGGCCCGTCTGTTGCTTGTACAACTCTAGACATCTACTCTCGACTCTCTCATCAAGAAGCACTCCACAGGAGTTCTGTTGACTGGATGTTTTCTATTCGTTGCATCAATCTCGATACATAATATCGGAGCTGAAATGTGGAAGGGCTACTGTAGAGGTGTTATCTAAGGTGTCGGCGAATAGCAACAGATAAGAATGCTTTAAATACACTATTAAACTTCCCTTTAAAGTTTTAAAATAGTTTTAAAATATTCTATTATTATTTTTTTGGTTGTAAAAATAAAACTCGCGTCCTCTCTTCAAAGATTTCGTAAATAATGTTTATTAATAATTACAATTATTTGAAATTTGAAAATGGATTGTCGTGATCGACGTACGAGTTTCTAAACAATTCTACCAACAAATATGTCTAATAAATATATCTTTTGTCAGTTAACTTGCATCTGATAATTTCTAGAGCAGAGAAAGCATCTTGAGAGGTTTGTACAATGACAGACATAAAGACAGTTTCAATTAACATGTGGCGTACTTTTGACTGCACTTACGTACACGATTATTATTTTGTAACTGTCGTCTTCTTACTTATCCCGGATCCATCTTGGATCACTACCCATAGAGAATTTCAAGCCATGATGACAGAGAAATGCAGCTGTCGTTGGATATTCCGGAGGCAACGTTAGGTGACAGTCAGATACATTGAAGAGGAAAGAAACATCCAAGCCCCCGCTGGGATTTCAACCCAGGTTCAGACTCATCAGTCTCATGGCAGGTCGTCGTCTTGACTACGAGGCTGTGCGGAATGGTCATGTGACTGTCGAATGTTTGGAATGTATTTTGAAAATCCAAGATTAATAGCTTAGGGTTATTGCTTAAGACCTTTGTAATATCTGTCATTACGTTTGAATAGGATTTTTCTTTTACGGAATCTATTTATTCTTTTTTTTTTCAGTGATTCATAATTTAAAAAAATTTAAAAAAAAAACCTTTATTATATTTTTTTTACATAAAAAGAAAACAAAAAACGCATATAACTAAACAAAACAAAAAATTCACTGAGCTATTTTTGGTATTTGTACTGGGAATCGGAGACAGTACTGTTTCGAGGTTTGTTGACAGTCCGATCCGCCCAGTATACCTAGCCCAGTGAAATGGGACAATATACAAAACGATGATCCCTGAATTAAAAAACATCAAAACTAAATTAAGAATAAAAAGGGTGAATAATTAATCCCCGGTAGCATTCAGCTTAGCATGTAAAGAATTCATTTATTAAAATGTTAATACAGTGCAACTTGGATAATTCGAAGCTGAAGGGACCACTACAAAACTTCGAATTATCCAAGATTTCGAATTAAACAAGTTACATCTTTTAAGTTTAATTTCAGGTCCACTGAATGCTTGAAAAGATTATTCTGTCAATAAGTAAATATTTATTCAGAAAGATCATAGTTTGAAAGACTTAAACACTATATGTATGTAAACAAAATAAGATTTATATTATGTAAGCTACAGTACATATTACATTCAATACAGAAAATTATAGTTTTTCAAAAAATTGTGCAATGTCTGATTGTTTTGTAGAATTCAGCCGCTTAAGGTTAGCAAAATCATCAAGCATGTTTAGTGAACGGAAAACAGCTTCACTTACGTTGGTTTGTCCTTCAATGTACCGACGAAATTCGGCGCTATCCCGTATTCGTTGGCGATTTGGCATTTCTTCTTCACACCCTTTTCCATCTCGCGAATGACGGCGACCTTTTCAGCGAACGTTAAATTCTTGTACATGCGTGGTTTACTGAAAGACATGGTGACAGTGACAGCAGGAAGCTCGAATGGCGTTTGAAGCGTCACGTGTCGAATGGCGTCACCTGTCGAACAGTGGCGGGAAGGGGATTTCAGTTGTCACGTGTCGAATTTCTTAACGATGAAACGCCGAAAAGTCGTTATGGTTCGAAATTTTTTATAAAAAACTTCGAATTAAGGAAGTTGAACTTCGAATTATCCACGATTTTTTAACATTGATTTAATAAGAAATTCAAGGGACTAAGAGAAATCTTCGAATTAACCACGATTTCGAATTAAAGACGTTCGAATTATCCAAGTTGCACTGAATTACAAATGAAATTTAACGTGCGTTAGAACAAGTCGGGCGGATCGGACCGATGAAAGGTCAACAAACCTCGAAAAATTTCTGTCTCCGATTCCCAGTACAAATACCAAAAAAGCTCAGTGAATTTTTGTTTTGTTTTGTTTAGTCATGTGCGTTCTTTGTTTTCTTTTAATGTAAAAATTGTTCAAACCACGTTAATTTCATTTGTAATACTTTATTACATTTAATAAGAAAATTTATTTCTACGGTCACTAACTTCGTTCCATCTCTCTCTTCCTGTAGTGAAAAAGTCTTTTAGAAATCTTTTTTTATTTCTCGCAAATGAAATCTTTACGAACCTAAGCGTCGATCTTCCATCCACGTGACCATCTGTTTATCTGGGTGAATTAGGGTGTGAGTATTTCCACTGTCCATTCGAATGTTGTGGAATCCTCTGAATTGGTCATCTCTAATGTTTTTATAAATTCTTTCCATTTTCCCGCTATTTGTGAACCTCTGATTGATTCCTATTATTTTCTCTAATAGCAATACATACTGAAATAAATGGTTAGAACGTTAAAGAACATTCGCATGCAAAAGGAGAAATTCGTAAAACGCTATTGCTATTGAACCCCGCTTTATAACATTAAAAAAAGTAGGATATCAAGGTTTCTATTTTTTTTTTTTTTTTTTTATTTTTTAACCAAACTATGAATACTGTATAAACATATGTATGGTCTTATTTTACATTTTAGGCCTCTTTCTCGGGTAACCACTTTCTCGGTATGTTAGGCTAATTTAACAACTCCAAAGGCAGCAAGTAAAGATCATTACACTAAATACGGCTAAGTTTACTACACTTCGTGCTTTTTGAAAGTTAATGTATGTAATTTCTAATGACAAAATCTCCATAGCCCAATTATGACCCAATAGCAAAGTTTTGCACAAGTTGAATCAAATGTTCTAAAAGAAATTAATCCGACCCCTTACATAGGCCTTGCAGCTCCATAGAGAGTATTGCAGGGACAGTAACAATACATACGAACAGGAAACGTCCAAGAGTCGATCCGACGATTCCAGCTTTACTCTTTGGGAGACACTTGGTAGCGAAAGCTATGTAAACCTTGCGATCTATCCAATCTCAATCTAATCTCAAAAATATGGATTACCAATCTCAAGGAATCACTGTTAGAACCTTCAAATCCACCTGACAACCTTCTGCACTTTCCCAGATGTATTGCCGTGGATTAGCAAGTGATGGTGTTGTTTTGAAATTGTTGCACTAAAAACTGTTATTTCTTTGCAGATTTAAAAGCAATGACAATCTCGAAACGTCTAGAAAACACCCCGTGTAGGTGGAAGCGTCACTGGAAGCCCATTTACCAGCAGTAATCTACCATCGCTTCATATTGATGTATCTATTTCATCTCCATTTCTCATGTATTGATAGTTCCTTGAAGATATTTAAGGTAAAGGCAGTTTAAACAAAAGGCGCTTTAACTATACAAATTACTGTTAATTAATCATTTACAATTTCCTAAATTAATGATGTAAGAAGTAAACTTTTAAGATAAAAATTTTTCTGATTGTGTGTGAACTTGTTTTCAATGTTATTGATAGAAGTTTAATTTTGTTAATTTATTAAAAAAAAGAAACATAAAGAAAGAAGTGTGTCTTTTTGTTTTCTTTTAAATATTTCATAGGCTATATGTTAACCTCTTTTCCTCTATCATCTAAATCTTAGGAGAACGCTCATGAAACGGATTTGCGTGTGTGATTCAGGAATGACGAACATGTGGATAGTGCAGAGTGGGATTCAGCACCTCTCTCCCCCTCTATTGACTTCGGAATCCATTTACGGCGCGTGAGGTGGCTTTACGATCCGTATTTTCCTTCTACCTCCGTCATAAATAGAAAGCGAGATGGGGTGATCCATACAGCAAACCCTATCAATGCTAAACCATCGCAGCTGAACGATTGTGAAGTGAATATTGTTACCCAAATGATTAATTAGCAGACTTTTGAAGACCAACATCTCTAAAAGAATCACACATCTTCAGTGATATTTTTGTTGATTGTTCATTATTGAGACAAATCCTTTACTCTTATAGTGTATTTCATTTTTTGGGACTTGCTAAGATATTAAGTAAAACAACGACCACGATAGGCAAATCTGCTCTTATAAAAAAACAGTATTTATGAATTAGGAAAGCATTAATAATTTCAACCAATCAGAAGGAAGGGTTCGAACCATTACATACATTAATTACATATATTTCTTTGTAATTACAACTTTCAAAAAGGCTTCTTTTATAGATATTCAGTAATTGTATTTGATCAAACATAAATATTCCCAAATCTTTTAATGCTTTTTATTTCCGATATTTGTTAATGTAGCGATTTAATACTTCTTCACAATTAGTCAGAAGAATCTACATTCTTCGATTAATAATATTATGTACAAATGACGAACTATTATTACAAATTACAATGGATCGTGAAAAACAAATATTATATCAGTTTCAACATCAATTCTAAATATTATTAAGAACGTTACCGTTACAACGTTAAGATTAAGTGAGAATAACATACAATTAAAAAAAAAATCGTAAATAAATCATTTCAGTACGGAAAAATAGCTTTCATTATGATTTAATTATGATATTCTATCACAATTACCTAATCTATATTACCATAAAAAATTTTCCTTTTCCGATTGTCCGACGCAGTTCAACAATTGCGAAAACATTGTTACCATTGTCCGGCGCAGTTCAAGAATGGACAAGGGCGTGCCGGGGTAATTGTTGTGTGCCTGGGTAATTGTTGCGTAGAAGTCGATAAATGCAAACGGCGCAATTGTTGGGATGGTTCATTGTTGCGAGAAGTCGACAGATTCACAAAGAGCATGGTTGAACTTCAAAATTGTTTGTTTTGACACAAATGTTTTATTCTCTCGGTGCGCGCTATCAAATGATGAGTTCATGCAAAAACGAATAATAAAATAATACTAAAGATTTTAGTAATACATAGATTTCCCCAACTAATTCATCAAATAACATCAAACTAAATATGGAACCGATTCCCAGAACTTCATGGATGGCGCTGAAAGAAGCAGCCATAAGACACTGTACCGAGATGGACAATGAGAGAAAGAAGAAGGCAGGAGAAAGAGGAGACAAATGTATTGAAAGGAAACGTTTGAAAGATCACAGCAGACAGATTTGGATCGAAAAAATGAAGCCGAACGTAAAAGACGATCAAGAGCTAAGGAGATAACGGAAGAGACCGTAGAAAAGAGAGAAATACAAGAAAGGCATAGAGATAACATCAATCTAAACATGGAAGCGATTCCTGGAACGTCATGGATGACGGTGAAAGAAGCAGCCGTAAGACATAGTATCAAGATGGACAATGAGAGAAAGAGAAAGAGGAAGGAGAAAGAAGAGTCAAAAATATGGAGCAAATATCTACGCAACCAAGCGATAATCTACTTCCATTCACTTTCACAAGAAGACAATTTCCAATCAGACCTTCTTATGTGATATCTAGCAATAAAGCTCAAGGACAGACTCTAAATAACGTTGCCATCTATTTGGAGAACGATGTCTTCACTTATGGACAACTATATGTTGCAACGTCTAGAATCACAAGTTATCAGAATTTAGTTATCTTCACTCGAAAGAACAGTCATAATCAATTCGTCTCCAAGAATATCGTATACAAGCTATGATGAAGTGTACTTCATCTAACATCCATCTCAACATATCTCTTCTTCAAAAAATCTATATCGATCAAACTATGCTCGGGAGATGACCTAGTTAATGATAAAAACTGTTCTCTTTATTCAGCTAAATTTCAATAATTAATTCTGCATTTTAATTTTAATTATCTCCTAAGAGGATGGTGAGGTGATAGGAAGGAAGGCTGCAATAATGATAAAGAAATTTGAAAAAAAAAATTTACGTTAACTAGACGGTTGCCTCGTGTATGTCACGTGATACAGTTAATGAATGGAAAACAAAATTTATTTATTAAAAAAAAAAACAAATACATCAAGCAAACTAAAACTAAAACTACAATGAAAAATACTTTAAAGTTTGAATTCTAACAAATACAGGCAATTCAATATTTACAATTCTAAACAGTTTTTCTGTATTCAGTATTTTAGGTTTTACTTTTTGAAATATTTTCTTTATCGAAAAGAATTCTGATTAATTTCCTGTTGCCTTCCATTGTTGCGGACGTACGCACGAATACATATATAGTTTCTTAAAATATAGCATAGGTGGATGGGATCTAAACGCACTTTTCAATGTTTACTGCCACTCGTATCCGGAGTCGTCGGCGAATTATGTCCAAAGAAACCTATGTTATTATTATTATTTTTTTTTTTAATGTTTATCAGTCCCATTAGGTATACTTATAAACTGTATACCTGTGGTATAGGACTGAGAATTTTGATCTATTGATCTAAAAGTTAAATCATCAATTAAAGATAATAGATAAATTATTCACTTAAAATTAGTATTAATTTTATTCTTAATATTTAATTAACCCATCCACCACATCAGAGATCAATTTCTGTTTTATTTGTTAAATGTTAGAGTTTCATTTTGATTAATATTCATTTGACTGAAAATTTTGTATTTAACGTAATTTGTTAACCTGTATCCAAAGTTGTTTTTAATTTTATACCAGTTGTACCTAGTATTTATTTCTACTTCTTGAGAATTTCTTTCTCTTATTACTTCAAAATAATTCTTTATCAAAATTTTGTATATGAATTTTTCATTGATTTTTAATATTCCATATTTTTTTCTTATTCTTATTCGTTCTTTTTTTTTATTTATATTTAAAATTTATGTATATATTATTGAATATTTTCTTAGTCAATTTATTTATATTTTCTACTTGTTGTTTATTAATATTGATCCAACATTCCAGACCGTAATTTAAGAGAGAATCCACAAGAGATTTGTAAATTATAAGTTTTTGTTTAAATGGAAAAACATTTTTGATATGATAGAAAAGAAAAGAATATGAGTTCAACTTCCCTATAACAAACTCATATTGTCTATTCCAATTATATTTATTATCAATATATATTCCAAGGTATTTATAAGTTGAGATTATTTCCAGTTTTTTACAATTACATGTGTTCATGACATCATTATTGCTTTGGTTAATATTTGAACATTCCATTTCATGTAAGTTTATTATTAGATTATTGTTTAAAATTTTGTTTTTATTTTTAATTACCATAATTTTCGTTTTATCTCCATTTATTTTCATTCTATTTAAAGATATATACTACAACACTTTAACAGAATATCATTGAATACTGGATGGTCTTTCATGTAACAGTATTTTTGCAAACGAATATCCGTGTCTTTAGATGTCAAATGTTTATTCGCTCCTAAAGAGTTTGAATTTGTCACTTTACGTGCAGCTGAGGCGGAATGTGGTAAATTCTGTAGAATATTAATAAAAAATACTATTAAGTCGATTGTAAAAGAGGTTGTGTAACAGCGACAGCAAAAATGAATTATTCAATTGACTTTAGGAAGAGAAAAAACAAATTACAATTTCAGAAAAATGAAGAAAGATAAATAACCGAACTTTTTTTTTGTTAATCAATTTTGTTTACAAAAGCTCAATAGATCAAAATTTAAATTCTTAAATGAAATTAAGAAGAGACAACAAAATTAAATTTTCCGAAAAAAAAAAGAAAAAATACATAATAGAACTTTTTACATTATTCATTCTCAGGTTCGGCAAACATTGTTAGAATGGGTTCGGAGATGAGGGTGACGCTGATTCTTCATTCAACATCAAATCTTCAACATGTTTATTTTTAATTTTTTTCATAGCCAACATCAAATTATGCCATGTTGTAGACATCATTTGACATGATTGTGTACTGTTTGTTAAATGTATACAAACATCTTCTGAAGAATGTTGTACTAGTTGTATTAAATTATCTCCACTTAATAAAAACGCAGGCAAGATAGGAAATTCTTTTTTGTGTATTTGGTCCTTTGCTTCCTGGAGCGCATTCGACACTATCTCGTGATACATTATAAGTTCGTTTTCTAGGTTATCATCCAGATTTACTTCCGTCCCAGTCTCTTCGAATTTACGCAAGTTGTGATTGTAATGATACTGTTTCAGTAGCATTTTATAAGTGTTAAGATAAGTTTTTTCATATATTAACACCAGATTCTCTCCAAGCCCTTACGCGTTTGGATGTATTTTAATAGATCCGTCGGAAGGTAATCCCTAGTGAAAGAAGAAAAAAAAATCTTAATGTTTGAAATAAAGAAACGTGAAATTTTTAAGAGTATTCATTTTGAGATTTTATCGATTCAAATGCAAATGATATATTTATGTTACTATCCATGAAAAAATAAATAACATGACTATTCTTCTAAAGAAAAATAACTATCCAGATAAGTTTATAAAAGACCAAATTAGATCTTACAATATGTTCAAAATTAAAGAAATGAAAATAGGGTTTTTATCCCTTATCTTAATAAAAATAGTTTTTTGTTACAAAAATTAAGTTGTTTTAATTATTATAAAATTAAAAATTACTTTGTAAGAAAATCAATCATCATAAAATGGGTTTTGTTTTCAAAATTGATTGCAAAACTTGCGGGAATTTTTACATAGGCGAGACGAAAAGAACCCTAGTAGAAAGAACACGGAAGAGCCCTAAAAAATAAAAATTTAGAAATTTCCGACATAGCAAACCATTGTATACAAAAAGGTCATGTTATGGACACGAATGTAAAAATTCTGTATAAAGAAACTCAATTAAAATTGAGAAAAATTTTAGAAAGTTGCATTATTAAAAATTCTAAATGTAAGAACTTTAATAAATATGAAGGAGCCTTCGTAGATCATAATATTACTAAGGATAATATTATTAAAGATTAAATAAGTTTTGATGCCAAAAAAAACCCCAACTTTTGAAGTTTTAAATTATTAATAATATATTTGATTGATTAATTAGTAATTATTGTTAATTTTTATTAATACAATTGACATTTATTTATGCTAACTTATTATTGTAACAACAATTAAATTTGTTGATGTTTCACGCCTTTGAATTTTGTTATGTTATTCTACCGTTTTTGTTTGTTAATTTATTCTAATTTTTGCTTCATGACTTAAAAAAAAAGTAATGGGTACAATTCCTGAAAATTAGTCTTTTAGTAATTAATAAAGATTTTAAATACTAGTGTAATGTGTTGAAGAGTTTTTCATGTTCGTCTAACATATTTGAGATGGAAAGAAGGAAGATCGTTGAAGAAGTTAGTTTTTTTTTTTTTTTTTTGAGGTAATGTATTTTGTTCGATTTTCTTTTAACGTCACCTAAATTCCATTCCATATTAATACTACTTATTATATAAAGTAAATATATCTTTTTTTGCTTGTTTTTGATTTTTTTTTATCGTGAATCATTAAGATATCTACCTAGGACGGCATTGTAAATACAGTATTTATAGTTACTCAATTTAAATAAACTTGTATTGTTAATTGTTATTACTTCTGTGTTATTTTATATTTAAAATATTCTAATTTGATTATCATGCTAAGTAGTTAAGAAATGAAATATGATGCCTTTGTACACTTTTACTTAGAAAGTTATCTAACTTTGCTGGAAACTATGGTTAAGATTTCAGGCATATAAATGAACTATTTTTATAAATTAAAAGCAAATCCTAGAATTCCATTTGGAGGCTGGCAGACGGTCACATCATAAAACATGAATTTTCAGTAAATGTCTATATTTAGTGGCGATTGATATTATATTAATTATAATACAATTTAAACTAAATAAATTACTTTTTTTTATCATTAAGTAGCATACCAAAAGTTGTTTAATGCAAGATTAGAATTATATTTCTAAAAAATATTATAATGTTATAAATTGCAAAACAGGAATTTAAATTACGAGAAATAACTTATTTTCTTTTTCCTTCATAAAAACATTTGGATAAGTAATTTTGGGTAATTCATTTGGATACCATTGGATAATACATTTCAGAAAAAACAAGGTTGACAGATCAAAGAGACTCAGTAAGATTCTCTCTTTCATTTAAAGACAATGAAAAAAGTGAGTTAAAATATATTTTTTTTTATTTATATTTTTATTTTAAAACGATATATTTTACCTATATTCTTTAACGTTCGGAATAAACTTGTAGAGAACAAACAAGAAACTAGCACAAATTAGAATTATTGGTATATTTAAAACATATAATTGTAATATAAATATATTAAATATATAATAGTATATATTCATGTAAAATATGTATATATTCTGTTAAATATAGGCCTACCAATAATTCTATCCCAAGCCCCCTTTTACGATTTTAAACTGAACAGTTTGTAATGCGTAGCTACCCTAAAGTAACTACTAATTTCGATTAATTATTCAATCATTCTCTGGCAATTAAAAAAGTTCTTTAAAACTTTAAAGGATTTTAACGTGCGCAATAAAACAATAATAAAAAGAAGTACGCCGCCGCACCTTGTTAAAAATTATTATATATACATTTAAAAGGAACTCCTAGTTTCGATTCTCATTGATTGAATCATTCTCATTGATTCAATAATGAATCTAAACTAATAGTTCCTTTTAAATGTACATAGAATTTTTAAAAAGGTGCTTCGGCGTACTTCTTTTCTATTATAAAGAATTAATTAAGATATTACTTTAGAACAACACAACAATAGTAAATAAAATATAAATTAAATATATGTAATTTAAAAACTAAGAGGCTTACTCACGTTTCGAGTCCCTTGTTCGACTCTGGCGATCCACGAATCCACTGTCAGGACGAGCTGCTGCTGTGCTGCTTGTTTGACTTGTTTCTCCTCGAAAAACCCATGCAGTGGGGTGTTCTCATAATCGGACAGTATTTCCTTCTTAAGAAAAGCACCCCCCCCCATACTAATTACCAGTGTAATCTTCAGAACAGAAGAAAGAACGAACAAACAAAAAAAAATACGTATTTCAAAAAAAAAAAAATGTTAAGCTATGGGAACAATGAATAATCACTCTTTTTACCAAAAATTAAAATTCATTTAAAAAAATAAACCATTACACCATCTGCCATCAGCTGCGACGTTTGCGTACCATTTCGTACCAAAAAATTTAACCCTTTCTAGCTTTTTGTCCATTCAAATAGACGTAAATTTAACCTCAATTTTCACACAATTTGTGTGATTCCTGTCTTAATTAAAATTAAATTAAAACAAAAAGAACTTTTTCAAGAGCAGATTGACTATAGTATAAGTCAAACAGCGAAAAAAATTAAGCAGTAATTAATTAATTAAGTTAAAAAAAAATTTGGACGCAGAAAATCTTGTTTGTCTTGAGGACCATTTGGCGCTTCTCTGCGAGTGGCGCCCGGAGCACGATAGACCCCCTTGCCCCCTCCCCCTCGCTACGCCACTGCGTAGCGATGCCTTTGGGGGCCCGGGGCGGGAGTTCCATTATTGCATAACCAAAAAAAAAAAATGGAATCTCTATTTCAACAACCAGAAAAAAAAAATCTCCAATTCAACAACCAAAATACAAAAAAAAAAAAAACGTCATAAAGGGGCTGGTGGGGCCTAGGCTGGCTTTTGGGCCCCCTCTCAGGCGGGGGCCCGGGGCGGTCCGCCCCCCCCCCCCCCCCTGCTTCGCCACTGCGTGTATTGTTTGGATGAACGATTTTTAAATGCCTCTAATGAATTGAATAAATTGATTTATTACTTTAAGTTTACTTGGAAAGAGAAAAAAAAGACAATAAGCTATTATTTCTAAATGCTGTTTTTATTAATGAAATTGATAAAAGGGAAGACAGAATTTTATTGTCAGAAGATTTACTAAAGGAGTGAAGTGATAAAGGATCCGAAAACGATATTTATAATCCAACCAAAAGTTAACAGCGATATTAATAGGCATTTTGCTGTCTCTTTGCACAGTATCGCCCCCACCCCAACTCCAGTTATGGTACAATATTAAAGAAAGCCTACATTGCCATAACTTCATAAATTATCTACACACACGCTAATCCTCATCCGTACTTTGTCGGGTTGAGGCTTCCATGAACAGCATGGTCCATGAAAGATGTAGCAAATAGTGCAGCCGCCTTTGGTCCACGGCTTCTTATTCCTTATTCGGAGCATCCGTTGAAGTTTCCCTCATCCGCCACCATGGGGCGCTCTTAGTAGGATCTGGTTTCCCTCATTTGTAATGTAATGGATAAGATACTGAGGAGGTTTTCTATTAGCCTTCCCTGGGATGTATTATGGAATGTTTTTCAGACCGGAAGGGAAAGATGAAGATGTAGACAAACACAGGAAAGGAAGTAAATATCCATGCCGACGCCGGGATTCGAACCCAGGTACACGAACACATCTTCCTCATTGATCACACGGCTATGTCCGAACGGCAATTTATCTAATAAAAACAAAAATGTTATTAGAAATTTTACTGACCATAAAATTCTTAAATGGCTAAAGGTCGCAAAACATCAGAATTAAAAAGTATTTGAGATTGAAGAAGAATTGAAAATGGGATTACGTAAGTTGATTAAGAATTATAAGGAAGTAAAGTTCTTTTCTAATGCACATTCTCTGGAGAAGCGCAGATACTTTTGTTTTAACGAATTTTATTGTGTTCTAAATAATTATCGAAATTCATGTATAGCAACAATAACACCTAACACGAGTTGATGAACTGAGAAATATTTGATGAAGGATTCATGAAGGGAAACAGAACTGTTTCTTAAAAGCAAAGTATCTTGTTTCCTAAGAAAAGATCGATGTCATCTTAACAAATTCAGAAAAGAGAGCAATTCGAATCTACTAAGACGTGTGGGAGAAAGTATTACAGTATTGGGCAAAACAAACAGAAAGACAGAAAGAAGGGAACAGTAAATGTAATTTAATAACAGTTACATGATACAACATACCATAACCAGCTTATCCGTCCAAGGTGTGTAAAATATATACTAAATGTTCGCCGTTACGATTGACACAGTTTGTAACACTCCTGCAAATTTTCTACCTAGATATGACACGGCCAGGAAAATTTCATGACTATGGTGTGCACAGCTGTATAGCAGGTAAGCAATTGTTCCAAGAGATGGTCTTGATTCATTTGTTGTTACGGTTCGTGGCAGTCCCGTGCACCCTTTACGCTGTGTTATCACACAACCTATCCGTCGAAAATTTTGAAATACGCAACGAATCACACTGTTACTTGGGCCATGTTACTGAAACATAAGCTGAAACCACTCCTTCACAAATGCAAGGCTGGGCCCATCTTTTCGTTCTATACTGCATGATGATAGTTATATAAAAAAACCTTTTCTTCACTACTCCGATCCATTATTGCCTGGACTGATTCAAAACCTAATACCAGTTACTATACAGTTTCTATTCAAGTAGACTGGGTTTTTTTTTGAGTTTTTTTTTGCCCAAAGCTCTATATTTCCACAGCAGAGGAAGCATCAGAAAGATTAAAGTGTTGCCCAGATTATGGCAGACGGTTGTAAATTCCTAAGTTCCTTTTCCCCATTACCTCTTCAGAGACACATTAATGGAATCTTCTGTGAACAGTTCGTTGCTCAGAAAAGCAGAATACATTTCATTTCCAGTCTTCTTGTCCTTCATGAAGAATGAAAGATTTACTTTTCTCGAATAAAGTTTTATAGAACTAACTCCTCCTCTAAGTGTGATCTCCGACACGTACTATAGATCTCTAGAGTTTCCATCAAGACCGATCTTTAGCCAATCTTGCAGGTATGTTTATTATTGAAACTTTTAATGTAATAGTATTCGATGTAATGAGAGTTGAGTAGTTGTTACTTTTTCTACATTTCCAACTTAAAAGCTTTCTACCAGTGGATGCTAAAGTGAAGTAAGCATCACTAGATAATGTTACGAGATGAAATACAGGGGATGGACACAATAACATGAATGCTCTTATGAAAACGGGTTTGCGCAGCAGAGCGACGCCATCTAGAATAGACCTCTGCTATCTAGTGGCCATGAAGGCGGAGGTATCAGCCAATCAACAGCAGTCGTGCGGATTGTATAGGAAACTTGTGCTAGCAGTTAAACGCCGTTGTGTCCGACTTCTCAGACTTCGAAAAAGGCATGATCATTGGATTGCGCTTCGCTGGCGTTTCAGTGACGAAAACAGCCAACTTTGTGAGTGTTGTAAGAAGCATTGTGTCAACTAGAACATAAAACATAGTAAGACATCATCTGCGAAACAGAACAGTGGCGAAAGTCAAAGGTCACCGACGAGGATGGTGTTGAAGTGGATATTGACCCGACAGCACACGACAACGGTGTCCCAGATAACCTCCGAGATGAACACCGATCTCAGGATTGACAGTATCAATCAAAACTATCCAATGGGAAATCCATGCTGCGACATTCATGGCAGAGCGGCTATTCATAAACCATTGATGACACTGTGGATTGCGTTAAAGCGACGGCAACGATGTCGCGAGTGCAGACACTTGACACAACAGCACGTCATTTGGTCTGACGAATCTGCATTTACAATATTTCCGACCACTGGACGTGTTTATGTGTGCACAACGCCCGCAGAAGCCTTTCATATTGACTGCCTCCTTCCTACTACAGGCCGACAGATGGTTCTTGATGATCACGTTTGCACGAGAATTATGAAAAACGCGAGATCTGGCCATTAGCCTCTTCAGCAGGTCTCAAGGAATGTAGTATTTTGAATGTCTGTCACTAGGAAAATGCTAGAGAAAAAATGTTAAAATTGGATTTTTACCTTCAGCATAGAGACGATGGATGCAGCGGCGAATAAGGCATCGGTGAAAATCATCTACATCAGTAACGGGGCTTGCTCGTGGCCGTTTCTTTCCCGGAGTCGATAAGCCTTCTTTCTCGCCATTTTGTGAGAAGAATTGGATAGAGGCTATTCTCGCGTCAATCACGTGAAATCGCAAAAATTCGGGATCATCAAGAACCGTCTGTCGGCCTATATTAACTCCATACTTTCTGAACTAGAGATCGCTGTGCATGAGGAATGGCTGCATATTCCCTTGAACATTGTGATGACCCACTTAACCCACTGAACGTTTTTGTTCATCCCACGTCGGATACAAGCTATAATTTAGAGAAGGGTGGGCCAACACCCTACTAATAAAGATTTTGTGTCGTTTCAAAGGTGTTCGTATTATTTTGTCCACTCCCCTCTATATTCAGGACCAGTATTAGGCCGATTTGAAGATTTCGCCCAATCATGTTCCTTGCTCTTGACAGCGAATTAGCTGGTCGGTTGCTGGTGGCAGAAATATAAGCACTGAAGCCAATTCTATCTGCTTCCTACTGTGGAAAGCCTTTACAAATTCTACATTTTCTTGCACAGAAAAGAAATACAACATTTCCGAACCTTTACATCGCTCTTCGGATATATTTGACAATTCAGTGACTGTTGCTGCAGGGGAGCGAAGTTTTTATTAGACTGAAACTCATAAAAACATATTTGAGGTCAATAGACTTAATTAATTCTTTGGCAATATTAAAAATTCAGAGCGAAGAAACAAAAATATTTAAATTTCCAAAACATTCTAGAAGAATTAGCGGAACAAAAACCTCACGAGATTTGATTAATCAATCGAAGAAGTAAGGTGCTTGAAGGGATTGAATATTGATTGAGAAATGAAGAATTTTTTAAAGAATAAATTATATTGTAACAATTTATATGTAAATATTTTTAGAAATCATTTATTTGTATTTATCTGTATTTTATTCATTTTAATCTTTACATCATTTATTTTAAATCATTCGTTTTCTATTTCTTAATTATTGCTGTTATGTTTATTTTTAAATTCTTTTCCATTACAGCCGTTTAATTAGTTAATTCATTTAAATTCATTACGTTCTTGTCCAATCACTGTGTATATTTTAATTACTTATCCAATAAAATTCAACTTTGTAAAATCTCTAAAAACCCATGTTTTCTGTTTAATAAATTAATTCAGTTCAGTTCCTAACTTGACTCGTTGTGTCTTCGTTCCTAAAAGACTCTCTCACAAATACCATTACAATATCTTCATGTGCTTCCCGCCTTTAATTATGTTTACTCCTTTTCACATCCCACTTTAACGAAAGACTATTTTGTGATTAAAGAAAATACGCTATATTAATAATAGATATATTAAAGAAAATATGCGTTTTCGCTGCTTTATATTCTAATTATTCTAATTTTATATTCTATCTTTAGTCTTAAATAACAACTTCTATTATTTTTATTTTATTCTCGTTCATTCTAACCCGACTAACCTACTATAGTTGATTAATGTTGATTCATTTCTAACTGTGCTTCTAATAGTCACGATAGATATGTATTGCGAGGATTAAATAATAAAAAAAGTTAAATTAAAAACAGTGGAACCCCGTTTGTTCGGATCCCGTTAATCCGGTTTCCGGATTATAATACGGAAAACCTATAACATGAATAAATCAGAGACTCCTCAGTACATTCTTGCCCGAGAGTAATGTTAGTTGAAATGATGAAATATAGTATCCTAATTGAAATTGAACTTGTACTGTAGGTAGATATGTCTTTTGCTTTGTTAATATTTTACTGTTGTAAAAATATATGAAATGTGCAATAAATAAAATAAAATGTTTATAAAAATTTTGTTATTTACATCATTAACGAATTTTCCTGATTATCCGTCTTCCGGATCGGTCTGTGCCGGATAAACGGGGTTCCACTGTAATTGAATAAATTTTATGAATAGCGTATCGGAAAAAAAAAATTGAGATTTCTCAGCAATAAAATAATAAGGAATTTCCAATGAACATATTAGAACATTTTAAATCTTTGCCAATATATTAATAAAGAACTCTCTCCCTTTCCACAATCAGCTAGAATATTAATATAGATAATACACGAAAATATATAAATGATTGATAATGTAAAAAAAAAAAAAAAATGCGACAAAAGGGGTCTATCCAGGCATAGCCCAGGAATTTGTACCATACAACCAAGTCTTTGGTCAATATTTTTAAATCACAGGTTAATCCCATGCATGTGAAAGGCGCCATTTATACCCTTAAATGCAAAAATTCCATTCGCAGTTACATTGGCGAAACCAGTCGTGCCCTTTCTGAATGAGTTGGGGAACACGTTAGGGCCATTTCTAAAAATGGCATTAATTATGCTACCTTTTGCGCCGTGCCGGCGTGGCCGGGCGGTCTAGACGGCAGTCTGCCGTTGAGGCCAGTGTGCCGGTACCCGGGTTCAAATCCCGGTCGTGGCATGGATATTTCTTTCTTCTTCTGTTTCTCCTTCTGTCCGTTTCAGCAGGTATCACTTGATGCTGCCTCCCTTGGCGAACCCTGGGCAACGATTCGTCGGTTAAAGGCATCATATCTCGCCCCTAGTTGTGGCCTAAAGAAAGCTGATCAAGCTATGAGCCAGGGCATTTGTAAAAAAAAAAAATGCTACCTTTTGCCACTTGAACAATACTGGGCATTCCATAGACTTTTTCAACACTGTCGTTTTGGACAACATGAATGAATCGGTATTCATTGCCACCATCAAAGGATGCTAGAATGATGGCATCTCTGTTCAAAACATATTTCAAAATTCCGTTAAAAAAAAAAAAAAGAAAAAGGAAAACAGTTCAACATGCCTTCACCTCGTAGTGTTCCTGTTTTTCATTTATTATTTTTTTTTACACCCCCTCATTTTCTTTTTTTATATCGTTGGTCGATGTTTTGTTTTCTGTTTACAAACATTGTTCTCTCTCACTTCAGTTTCTGTGATCACCACTTGCTGGCGCTGTCATCTCCTTAGGACGTCATCTCACCATGATTGGTTTTCCAGACTGCCACGAGAATTCTGATCCGCCCACTGTTTTCCAGCTCCCCATTGGTTCTTTTCCCCTTAAACAGAGGTGTTTAAGGACTATCCACTGAAGAAGCCTCGTCCTACTGAAGCGAAAGCTGTGGGCTGTTATTGTTTGTTTTATGCTTGTGTGCAGGCTGTAATTTTATCTAAGTTTCTTTAACTTATCAAAGCCTTTTTAAATTAAAAAAAAAGTCAAAAAGTTTAAAACGCATGACTTTTAAACCATGATTAAACTTTAACCAAGAACTGCAAACGAGACTCTGCGGTATTTCCCACATCATAAAAGAGAGAGAGACGAGGCCTTTCGCGTCCAGACCTGAAGACGATTCCTGAACAATAGGACGCTAAAGGCCTCGTCTATCTCTCTTTTATGATGTGGGAAATACCCCAGAGTCTCATTTGCAGTAACTTCGCCCACATGAGTACTACACTTCACCAAATATTACAGATTGTTAATTGCTCGGTGTATAATCACAAAAAGACTTTCAAATGATTGGAAAGGTAATAATCTGAATTAACTCGTTGTTTATTTGTTCTTTAGCGACCCATTTGAGAGGTAATGCGTTTGTCCTGTCCGTCCATATCTGTCCACCCATAATAACTTCCGAACGGAAGATCGGATCGACAAACGGACTTCCCTATTTTATTCAGAGGTCCAAACACCGTAGGAATGGGTATTTCTGCCTATCCGAAAAAATGCGGGCAGAGTCGACTATTTGTTTCTGCGAATTTGGGACTTTTTTTTTTTTTTTGCTCGACAACTACTCACTCGATTGACTTGAAATTTGGATAAGTCGATCGAGTCAGTAGTTGTCCAGGGAAAAAATCCCAAACTTAAAATATCGGCATACACTGAACTTTACATTTCTCTTGCTCTTCTCTCATTGCGTCACACACACAGAGGGAGTGATAAGCGATACTTAACAATGTGAATATAGTTACTGTGACCTAATTGATAAGATGTCTGACTTCGGATCAGAAGGTTGCAGGTTCGATTTCTGTCGCGGATGTTTCTTTGTAGAAATTATTTTTATTTATTTTTTTTTCTTTGTCTTATTAGAAATTGATTATGAACATTTTCAAGGTCCGCATAGGTTGTCCTTCTTTTTCTTTTCCATTAACGCTAATGAGCGTATTGGGCGACCAGGGCTTTCCATCGAGCACGATCCGAGTCAAGGTCTTTGGCCTCATCCCAAGTGATGTTAAGGACTTTGAGGTCAGTGATGAACGTTCGGCGCCAGGTTAACCGTGGTCGTCCACGGCCCCGTTGACCGTTAGGTGAAACCCACTGAAATGCCTGTTTCGGGATGCGAGTATTGTCCATACGAAACACATGGCCTGCCAGATGTAGGCGATGTTGTGCGATGGTGGTACTAAGGCTAGGAAGCTGGCTTCGTTGTAACACCTCTTCATTCGTAATGTGTTCAAAGTAGCGAATATGTAGGATGCGTCGCAGGCAACGCTAGTGGAAAGTGTTCACTTTCCGTGTGTTACTGACTGATGCTTTCCAGGTCTCAGCAGCGTATATTGCCATTGGAATAATAATAGAGGCGTATAGACGGAGCTTGATGTTAAGGGAGATAGATGTGGATAACCAAATAGTTACACATTTATTGAAAGACTGCTGCAGCTTTCCCAAGACGACTTTTGACGTCAGTCTCTGCATTCCCATCTTGGCCAATTATGCTACCCAAATATGTGAATTTGGCAACTTCTTCCAAGTCTTGTCTATCAATGCTGATCTTCGGCATATCGGCTAAAGTTCCCACAATCATGATCTTGGATTTCTCATTACTAATGCGTAAACCGACTGCTTCTCGATGCAATCTTAATGTCTGCTCCTGCAGGAGATGACCATTCTCTGCAAGTAAGGCAATATCATTCGCAAAGTCAAGATCAGTAATTCGATGTTGTTCATCCCATGCAATGCCCACATCAGGCACTGTCATTGTATTCCTCATAACAAAATCTAAGGTCATCAGGAACGAAAAGGGGACAAGACATATCCGTATCTGATGCCGGTCTCGATGGCAAAAAATTCAATGTGACCTGATCTGTCTTAACGCAACAGCTAGACTGATAAAGAGATTGGAATATTGTGATAAATTTTTGTGGAATGCCATATAGTTGTAGAATGTTCCACAGTGAATCTCGATGGATGCTGTCGAAGGCTTTCTTAAAATCGATAAAATTAATTAATATTGGGTATTGATATCCCACGCATTGTTCGATAATAATATTTCGAAGCGCAAAGATTTAGTCCGCACACGACCGTCCTCGTCGAAAACCTGTCTATTCTTCACGCATGGGTTAGTCAGCGGCTGCTTGAATTCGTCGAAGTAGAATCGTACAGAACACTTTGCCTGGTATAGAGAGCAAAGTGATGCCTCGCCAGTTTATACATTCCATTGTATTGCCTTTCTTAGGCAATTTAACAATGACACTTTTTGCCAGTCTTTAGGAACACATTCTTCCCCCCAACAGGAGTTGAGAAGGTCCGTCAGTTTGGACACCACAGGTGACTTTCCATATTTTAAGAGTTCTGCCTGTATGCCATCCAGTCCAGCCGCCTTATTTGACTTCTGCATCTTAATTGCCTCGCAAACTTCTTATGTTGTCCTTAATTTTTTATTTTTTTAATTTAATCCTTCGTCCGTGAAATGTAACCATGAATATAACACTGGATATAATGTTTCATTTGGAACTAATGCTAGGCCCTCTGAAGAACTTACCGGGCTAACGCTAGTAAAAAGAACTTAGCGGGCTAACGCTAGTAAAA
>JAFIDM010000004.1:5570348-5594008 GCA_023159025.1 Thereuonema tuberculata
AAAAAGAACTTACCGGGCTAACGCTAGTAAAAAGAACTTAGCGGGCTCTCTGAAGTCCAAAAAGTAAGAAAGACATTTACGCTTAAACGAGAATGCTCTCCGTTTCTCGAAGTGCCTGGTTCTCCTCTATCAATGATAATGACATTCGTTAAAACTGTGTTCATCTTTTACATTCCCCTAAGTTCTTATATCAGAGAGCAATTTCTTTAACCATCTCCTTTCATTGTTGTTGATTGTAAATCGTCTTTCTTTTTTAATTCCATTGTTGGCTTGAGCTTTGGACCACACAAGTAGACAGGGAATATGTACTTGTTTCTTTTTAACTTAAAAAATAACCTCACCGTAGATTGCCAAGAGTTGTGTCCAATGAAATTGGTTTACGTCATCACAATAAAGGAATAAACAATAAAAAGAGAACATCGATCATAAAAGTAAACGTATTTTCTACATGAAACTAAAAAGCAAGTAATAATTTTATTAGTTTTTAACTTAGCAAAGTTGTAAGCTTTCTTAAAATTCTAAGAGAACAAATATAAGAAAATCTTTATATAACCAAGAAAATAAAATCAATCAAAGGATAAAAATAGATGATGAATTATTGCTCGAAGAAAAGTCAAGGCAAATGAATCAATAATAACATGAAAAAGATCGCAACCTTCGTTGTCAATAAGCTTAAAGCAAGTAGAATCAGCTGTTGTGGGCAATTAGCCAGACGAAATAACTGAGTTAGGAACATTAGATCGACTAGAAGGATCAGTCTAAGAATAGTCGATTGGACAACACAAGAAAAACAATCAGCGAAGGGTTGAGTGAATTGCAAAAGCCAAGAGATAGGCTTTGATCTGAGGCTTAGGAAGTAAAGAAATATTTCTGCAAAAGTAAATAAGACACAGCGTTCGAGATTAACATCAAACAAAAACAAAAGAGCATCTGCTCAAATACTTTGCTGCGATGAAGTAAAAATTCTGTACAGAAAACTTAAGAAACAAACAAATAAAAAAGAAAGTTTTTGAAAGAACTTAGAATCTACTTTCCTTTACGTTTTAGTTTTTATTTATTTTTTCCTTTATTTTTTGATATCCTGAAAACAGGGCAAAAGTAAATTATAATACTTTTAAATTTTCTTATCTCGCCAATACTTGGGAGAATTTAATTAATGTTAAGCAAAGCACGAGCAAACAAATTTATATATAATTTATAAATACAAATTTATAAATGCTTAGATGTCAATTCTATTTGCAGTAAGTAAGAGTTAATTATTCCGCTTTTGATGTTTTCTAAGGAAGTTTCTTTCACGTACAAATTTTTCACAGGAATTTCCGTATTGAAATAGGATCGTGCGTTTCAAGAAAAAATCATTCACTGTTTGAAAGATTATTGGGAACACACAGACAGACTTAAAAGTTTTTTAAGCCTAACTTAGTCTTACTAGCCACAAAAGCAAGAAGGAGAGGATTCATTAATACTAACAACTATCTTTGATGTAATTAAAAGAAAAGAGCAGTAAATATCCTTAGAACAAATTACAATAAAGCTGTGGAGAAAATGCACTTTCAAATTTACAAAATTAAACAATGATCTTTATAATGGGGCAATTAAGCAACTGAATATTAGAAATTTAACAAATACAGCAAAACATGAAATACTTGATTATCTATTATAAAAGACTAGAATATTACCTGTCAGAAACGGGATCTGGAGTGAATCAGGATTCCATCATCCTTTGTGAAATAAATAAATGTTGTATTTTGTAAATCCTTTGGAGTTCTACCATCCTCCATTGACAGATCGTCTTGTTTGCAAATCCTCAAATTGCACCTTAAATTTATCAATGAGTGATATTATATCAATGATGCTAAAATGATTTATGAACGATGTGGCCAGGATTCGCATGAGTATATTTTTTTCTTTTTCTTTGCTTCAATATAAATGCTTTAGGTTTAATAATTAATATCTGAACTTATTGAATGCGTTAATGGAGATTCTGAACATTATCTAAGAACGTCTAATAGGCAATTGGTGCAATTTTTATAATCTAAATTCAGTCTTTATTTGTAGATTAAATGTTAAAGAGTTACTTTCGCTGATGCACCATAATAGATTAAGATAAAGGACAGTCTGTAGACTATGACGATATTTTGTATGTGGGATATGACAATGAACAACATATTTCCCGTAAAAGTGCACGAATAAAAGCTGCCTCCCTCATTATAAAAGCTGCTTACTACTTGAACTACTGGATCTCAATTTCAAGTTTATACTTACACTTACTAAATAAAACGAAACAAAGAAAACAATTATTCTTTTATTTATTTATTTATTTATTTTTGATAGCGAATCGGCCAACTAACTTGTAAGGACCACGCGCTAGCCCAACCCGACAACGTCAGGAAGAGACTAGAATAGTTAAAGGGGGACGAGATTCTCATCTCGACCTGATAACCCTGAAATTGTAAGTTCCAGAGAAGAAACGGACGAAGCACAGAAGGAAGAAACATCCATGCCCGTGCTGGGATTCGAGCCCAGGTGTCCGGCATATAGGCCACACGGCAGACCGCCGTCTATCTGTATGATATATTTTTCATTTATTTATTTATTTTTCATTTTAGCAGGAGGCGATTCTGGACATTGCTATGTTGTTAATTCAGTTTTATCTCTGAATTAACTTACCTTTCACTTATATTCTAAGATACTTGAGGAACGTCATTACAGTAACTTTGAAATTTGCGAATTTTAAGAAACCAGTCACGGAAACAATTCCTGTATTTTCATCGCGTGAAATGGGGGAAGAATCGATAATATTCAGTGTGATAATTACTTGTAAGCTAAAAAAGAATCCAGTTGATGGCAGTTTGGATGGCCAGCATTTGGCACATTGGATGTTTAGAAGTGGCACATTGCATCCCCAGTGATATTTGAATAAAAAAAAAAGTAAGCTTACTCAGGCGTAAAGAAATAATCAAAAACCGATTTGTAAAATTTCTCTCAAAAATCAAATAAACAGGAATTAAAAGTTCAATGAATCAAACTATTGTAGAGATAAAGACCTTGTTCTATATTCTCTTCCATAACTGTTCAATACATATTCGATACTTGTTTGATTTTGTTGTATGTTAAATCATTATATCATGAAAAAACGCTAAATATATCTTAACATATTACACACAAGAATTGAATCGTGGTACAATGAGCATGCGTGAAAAAATTGGCGCATGGAATGTAAAAGGTTGGCCAACCCCGAGATGGATTATTATCAGCACGGTTAATGTAAAGAAAATACTTTTGAAAATGTTAATTATTGTCATAATTTCAATACTAATGTAATTAACTAGAACGACTTAGTTAAAAATATCAATCAACTGAAGTGTAAATAATGATCGACATAAACGACATTGGTCTGAAGTTAGAACGGATGTGAAAAATAGAAACCAACCGTTTTTGATTTACTATTGTACGGTAAGAGGAAGAGGTGACACTTATCAACATAGCAGACCTTTGAATCACAACTTGAAATAACTTACGAGAAAAAAGAGAGAAATATCTAAATCTGGGTGTGGAGTTGACACAAATGCGAAACTACAATCTATTACTAACCGCCCACTGAGGGTCTGAATAACTGGTTTTATTCGGAAACTTTAATATTGAAACGATTTAGAAATGAAATGATTCTCTCTGAACCGGAAAGTTTCTGAACTCACGTGATATTGTAAATTTACGGACACTGACTAATGACTGACTATGAACCAATCAAAAGCCGTTATGAAACTTTATTCCGGAAAAGAAACGAGAAGTCTGGATTTCATCTGAACTACATTTATTAGACATTCTTAAATCTAATTTCTATTTCTTTCCCGGATATTTCTCGAATATGGAGAGTAAATGCAGAGGAATTCAAGCCAGAACCATTTAATGCGTGAAACAGAGAAACTTCTGGATCAGATTTAGTTAGAGATCAAATTTATTACGTCAAAGGTGAAGTCGTGATTTTATTACAAGATAATAAATGTAGAAAGTAACAATTCAGATGCGTTCGCAGCAGACAAACTTGCACATAAACAGCTTTGGATAATATGTTTCATGATTCTGAGATCAAACTACATATTTAGGAAAACAATAAGAAGTTTGAAACAATTTAAAGCATATCCGCGGAATCAATGTGGAGCAAAACTTAAAACAAACAATAAAAAAAAACTCACCAAAATAGAAATTGGTGAGAAAATTCATGTGCCAGCGTTTTCCAGACCTCAATTAATTTTTTTTAGCGCATAAAAGACTAAAAAAGCGCATATAAATATTAATAAATAACAATGGGTGATACCAAATTGTTTACAAAGTGACATCCTAGAACAGCTGTTTCACGCTAATATGGTGATCATCAGCTAGGAGCAGTCACCAGTAACCAGTGAGGTCTCGATACACAGACCAATAGAAAATATCGTCGGAATCAATGTAGAGCCTGAAAAGCTTAAATAAACAATAAGAACTTACCACATTGATTCCGACGATACTTTTTTTAGGCCTATATAATACTTCTACAAATTAGCAGCCGATTGTTTCCG
The DNA here is from genome assembly GCA_023159025.1 of Thereuonema tuberculata. Lineage (NCBI taxonomy): Eukaryota > Metazoa > Arthropoda > Chilopoda > Scutigeromorpha > Scutigeridae > Thereuonema > Thereuonema tuberculata. The sequence goes on from JAFIDM010000004.1 coordinate 5,574,908, forward strand.
GTATTTTTTAATAACGGCCACTAGGGCACAACTGGTTGTAAACTCCTAACTAAGGAAAAACGCCAAACCTCTTTCATTGACGAACCCCGAAAGGGAGAACTATTCGTTTAGGAAGGGTGATTATTACTTTTTAACGCTTGAAAAGAGAATCTGGATTAATGAGATTCCGAAACGTACGTTGTGTTATTTGCTTTTCATTATTTTTTAAATACACAGAACTTGTGCTGATATAGTTGGCTATTTAAATATTTTATAAGAAGCACGTTAAAAAAGTTTAGCCTGTATTTAAATTAGAATTATTGTTTTACTAAATATAAAAGAATTTTTCACTTTTTGAAAAAAATTGAATCAAGTCCGCATTATTTACTTGAATTATATAAAACAGATTAGTTTTACTCTAATGACATGTTTCTCAAAGGATTAGTTAAGATTTAACAAGTGAAAAAAAATTGTGTGCTAAAGCATAAAATTAAGGGCGACTCATTAAAAACCATGCGGACATTGAGCGAGTGCATAATCAATACCAAACAACTAACAACAAAAAACGTTAGTTGCATAAACATTTAATACAAAATTTGAACGTTAGCCGAATGTCCACCGGAAAAAAGGTGAAGTTTGGGAATTTTTTCCTGGACAACTACTCACTCGATCGACTTGAAATGTAGATATGCTGTAGTCTACTATACAATGAATATTTTTATTCGACCTATCTGTAACAGTCTGAGGCACAGTCGACTGTTTGTTTGCGGAATTAAAAAGTCGACTCTGTCCACATTTTTCCGGATAGGCAGAAATAAATACCACATTCCTACGGTGTTTGGGCCTCTGAACAATATGGTGAAGTCCGTTTGTCGATCCGATCTTCTTTCGGGAGTTGTGAGGGTGGACAGACACGGACGAACGGACAGGACAAACGCAAGAGCACCCATATGGGTCGCTAATAATACTCATTATTTAAGATAATGAGATATAAAAACAGAAATAGCAGAGACACTTTGGGATTCTTTGGACTATTGTCTTCTGGTGGTATAACGCCCCCATTTCGAAAAGACTTTAAACGTAAAAGTTCGTTCGTCAAATGTACAGACCATGTTTCAAGAGGATCCATCCAGAGATAGATTGCTCTATCTGTAAAATTTCAAGAAAATTCTATCATTTGAAAGAAATATCATTTAAAATGAAAATAGTGAAGTTACCGAAATAAACGTCAATTTTCATTCCAACTTGGATTTTGTTGATGAATTTTTGATAAATACCTTGAAAGTCGAAACAGAATAGAATATTAGAAAAACTCAACGCAGTCAATCAAAAAAGCCATTAGGATCTACACAATGTTTCCAAAAACTTATGAATGCCTTTTTTAAAGAAATCGCGGGAATGGGACTCGTAGAAAATTCGTTTCACAGTGATGTGATTGCTTTTCAAGCATTTAGAGCCATTCAGTTTTGCTCCAAACCTTTACTTGTCTAGAAGCAATAATTTAAGTGAACGCTTCCTCTTTAATCATAAAACAAAAGAAAAAGAAAATACTCCTCAATAAACATCCGATAACAACATCCAAAAAGTTAATAAATAGGTCTGTGTCCTTTGACATTGCGAACATTTCCGTTTCTCCGCTCCTAAGTTTCAAAAACCTCTGACTGTCACAGAGCAGCAGGACTTATTTATCAGCTTTAAACCCAAACAGTTAAAGTTAGACTGATCTGCTATGAAAAAGTTGGATAAAGACATCGAATTTGTCTACAAGTTGCCGCACAGTTTGACTCCGATCCTCTTTCTTAGATGCCTTCAACTCCTTTTAGTTAAGCCTGATGGTCGTCCTCAAACTTTGAGAACCTTTTTATTTTTTAAAGTCGTTCCTTCTCCAAAGTATTGTTGATCTTTTTGGTAACCTCTTTCGCATTGCTGCCCAGGTTCCACTTGTGAAAACAAATGACACGGATTTCTGACCATGTTTAGGAACAACTTAACAACGCTCGCCTGCCTTTACTTCCGCGAGCCGGTACCCATTCTACAGAGGGCTGGATGAGCCCTAGGACCCATCTGAAGTAGAATTGAGCTTGGAAAAATCCCTGACTACCCATTGAACCCGCAGTCCGTAGTCAAGTGTGTTATCACTTGGCTACCACAAACTAGGAGATAGGGTGCTAAAAAAATATTATATAAAAGTTTTAATTTTACTAAATGAAGTAAGTATGATAGCTAGCGATAACGAAGTTTCTGTAAAATCTTATCTAAAGAAATTTTATTTTATTAATTTTTTAGTTTGTAAACTAATAAATTTTACTCAATCTAATAACATAGTTATCCATTATTAACTGCACCTACTATATATTTTACCTATCATTGTAGCATATGACATTTGAAACTTCGGATTCTCTATGTGTGTAATTTTCTGGATAATCCTATCGCAGTTCACCTCCATCCATTAACTACTTTTCTTATTTTTGTTTGTTGTTTGTACGGTTCGCACCGAAGTGCGATCTTCGTGTCTGAAGGTCCGTGTTCTATGGATCTCTTAGTGATCCCAACATGGCGAACCCCTAGAAGAGTCCATAGAATTTCAAGGGAAAGATACTGAGGTGGTTTCCCGTTGCCGTCCTCAGGAAATCATTAAGCAATGAATTCTGACCGGAAGAGAAGGAAGAAGAAGCAGACAAACACAGAAAGAAATTTCTCACAAACAGCCATGCCCACGACGGGTTTTGAACCCAGGTTCCGACGTATCTGCCTCAAGCGAGGCTGCCGGCTTGCGCACAAGACCACACTGAAACAATGCTTATCATATAGGCTGGTTTATGATTAACTGATTTTAATCATAACTTTAAACTGATTCTTTCAGTCCTGAAAGAGCTCCAGGATATCATCAGCAACGTGTTGAAAAATGTTATTTTAAGCAGTGAACTTAACGTTGTTTCAGTGTAAATTCAAAAACATTGTAGACTTACGGAAGACGCAAATTGATAAACAAATTGTTAATGAACTAACAAAACAAAAAAATTTTTATAATGCACGTAAATAAATAAGGATTCTCTTACCCCGAGCTATCATTTCGGGAATCTTTATTTTACATTAAAATTAATAAACTGTTTAATATCTGAAATAAAGCATGGAGACTTTTCAGGAAGTGGTTTGTTTTTTTGTTTGTTTTTATTGAAGAAGAATACGCGTTAGTTACTTGAGAAATCTGGATGATGCAGGAACTCTTTCCGGACCGTGTAACATGTCTGCCCTGGATTTTTAGACCATTGATTGACTTTGTCGAAATAATTCTTAAAGCATAAATTCGTTGATGTAAATTAGTAAGGTTTATGATTTGTTGCCAAAAGTTTGAGAAAAAAGAATTTTTCGTCCCAGCACTGTTTGTCTCTGGAGGGACATTGATTTAGCTACAAGCAAGTAAGACACTATGGATTAATGCATGTTTTATAAGAAATGATGAAATTAAACACTTTTATTGAGATATAATGGGAATTTGGTTGTAGATGTGATTTCAGAGAATGACGAAACAATTTGTAAGTGAAAGGCTATTAAAAGGAAAACTGACTGGTGCAGTCTATATAGAAAAAAACAAAACAAGACAATGTACGGACAGTACATCACTTTACAGTAGATATGAAAAGAAACTAAACCAAATGCTAAACACTCTAATCGGTATGAGAAAAGTTTCACTGCTGTTTGTTTGTTTGTTTTTTTCAATAATAAAATTTCAATCAATGTTAGTAAAAGATTTCATTGAAAGACGTCCAATACATGTTCTAAGTCGTATCTCCGTTTCGCTTTAACTTCGCTCGAGACTACAGTAGGTCTTCAGAAAAGGAAAAAAAAAGTTCTGTGGTGTTCAGAGAAATTGCAGGACAGTTGTACAGAAAACCATAGCATTTTTGGTTTTTTTTTTTTCAAAAATCAAATAATAATTCAGATCGCAAATAACGCATCGAGTTGAAATATGCATGGTTATAATTTTGAAATACGTTGCAGAACTGCAAACAGATAAACTTTCTGAAATGTTGATTAGATTGTTATCATCATTGTTGTTTTGTTTTTGTTTTTTTTTCACAGGTTTGGTTTCCATGGAAACCTCCTGAGAGTACAACTAGTTGAATGGTACAACTAGTTGAACTAAATGGATGCGATAGAGCTTAAATCTATCGCATCCTCTGCCGCCTTGATAACTGTATTGTACATCTTTAAATCCTAAATTTAACGCATAATTTCTGCCAAGTTAAAATATTCATCTTTATATAACCTTTTTAATTTATTTCCATTTTATATGGACAATCCAAAAATTTTGGTCCTTTCGTACTAAAAACCCTATATTTTACCAAAGATAGAAACCGACCTGGCTCACACCGGTCTGAACTCAGATCATGTAGAATTTTAATGGTCGAAAAGACCACCACTCTAGTACAATAACCACTAGTACAATAAAAAAATAGTGTCCATTTTTTTTTTCCAAATTGAGATTCAAAACAGGCTCCGTAGAGTTAATCTATGAATATTCTAAGATTTATTTAGTGATATGAATGGGAAAGAATTAAGCCCATGCTTTATTAGGGTAGCTTCAGGCATTTATTTAACGGTTACGTTAATTTGGTCTTTTTGACGGGAAAGACTTTCTGTGACCTATAGATGAAAAACATACACTCACGAAAATCAAAACAGGAACTTCAGTAAGTGCTGTGACTTGTATAGAGGCTAAGTTCAATAATAGTGTCTGTCTTCTCTCAGATATGTTGTGCCTTTTCTTTCCTTAATTGTTATCAACGTCGGTAAATCCAATTTTCGTTTATATGACATTCCATCCTCTGTCTGTCTCAAAATCCATGAGTTGATGTAGAAGGAGTAGTTTTCAACTTATCGGCATTAAGTGCAAAATAAGTTTTCAGTTATTACAATAAAACAGGTTGTCTTCACTCAGGTTTGTTCACAAACACAATTTTAACTTAATACTGAATCAAATTCCCTGAATTTTAAGAATTATACGTGTTTGTGTGTGTGTTTATTGTGTTCTTATTTCCTTCCATCAATACACGAACCTTTAAAATTAAACAGTAAAATAGGAAGCACTACTCGAGATTAATAAAAGTTTGTAATTTTTGGGCCTATATATATTTTAAATTGTTTAAACTGCGGTATTTCTTTTTTAAAAAGTCTCGAACTTGATCGTTCCACTAACTATATAGTTAGTTTTCCACTAACTATATAGTTAGTTTTACTCTGAAATTCTTACAAAAGAGTTCATTATCATATATAATGCCTTCCATTTATTCATTTTTGAACACCAGTTGAAAGTTGAAGATTGTTTTACTCGTCTGAAACTTCTTCACCGGTTTCGATCATCTTTTGCGAATAAATAAAATGTGATGCTTTTAGTCAAAGACTAAAAGCGGGAAAGAGCAGAAATGAGCGATAAAAGTATCTCGACCGTGAACACTTGAAACGCATTTAAGCGGTTTGAAGATTGCTTTCCTCTCCGAAGCTACACAAACGATTTCGGTGATTTATGGAGCATAAGAATTATAAATGTGAATAATGATTTTAATTAAGATTTTGAAAATTGATTAAGTCCTTGAGAAATAATAAAGATTGAAATATAAAAACAAAAAACTCAACAGGATTTTAGTTTGATTTTTCTTTCGAGCTTAAGTTACTATTTCAATTAACTAAAGCATAAAAGAAAATCCAAATTTGTGTAAAATATTAGTAAAAATGAGGAAAAAAAATTCGAAGTTCTTGAAGAATAATCCCAGAAAAACTTATCTCTTTGGGAGCCATTAATGTTTTCCCAAAAAAAAATCTTTACCTCAGAAATTGATGCATCGATCTTAATTATTTTGAGTCACCAGAAGGCTACAAGAGACTAGCCGGGTACCGTCGCTTCGCTCCAGAACCCTAGCGTACATAGCATAAAAAATATATATATATATATTTTTTTAGCAAATTAACATCGAGATCGGAAAATATGTGGGTTCCCAGCCCGTTGTGGCTTCTTCGGATAACTCGTATTGCGGGTTGGCTCCATACACCAAAAATTTAAAGCGAAAATATAAATACTCTTTATTCCCTATCCCATGGGAATTTCGAAAAATCCGGCCTTATTCCTTGTCTACATCATAAAGGGAACCTCTGTGCAAAATTTCAGCTTTCTAGGTCCAAGGGTTTGAGGTGGGCGTTGATGAGTCAGTGAATGAGTCAGTCAGGACTTTTTTTTTATATATTTGTAGATTTAACAACCTTCAAAATCGATTGACTCCTTGATAAATATGTCCGGAAAAACCATAAAAACAAAGAGATCTGATTGTGGTTAGAGCATACATGCTTTGTTTTAAATAAACTATAATGTAATACTATTACTACAAATATAGCTATATATTATAAACGGTAACTTTTAACTTTTTTTTAGTTTTTTTTTTACCTATTCTGGCGATTATATTAAAACTTGTGTATGTCCGACAGCCAAGTGGGCCGGAGGAGCAGGGTTCCGAATCTTTTCCAGATGGGTCTTAGGGTCCACCCAGCCTTCTGTAAAATAGGTAATCAGTTTCTTTCATGGCGGTTAAAGGCGGGTGAGAGTCGGGTTCACCATCGACCTCATGTTCCGTTGTCAGAAAACGCCGCAAATCTTATCTCGCGCGACCACGTGGACCTGTAGTTGGATTGTTTAACTTTTTTAATTCAAAAATGTAACTTTGTATAACATAAACTGATTTATTAATCACTTATCTATAATGTTTCGCTCCAACGTCAATGGAACTACTTCTGACTCCGCAATTAAAGGATTTTCTAATTTGGACATAAGATGACCAATCAATTATTCCTGGACAGCAACGTAATATTTTAATAAACTTTTTGGCAGTTACATTTGATTGTCGACTGTCAGATGTTTCTCTCTATAATTCAGAAGTAAACGTCTGAAAGTGTGAGACAATCACAATTATGTGTAATAATAAACGACAATGGGAGAGACCAAATTATTTACTAAGTGACATCCTGGAACAGCTGTTTCACGCTCTTTGGCGATTATCAGCAAGGAGCAGTCACTACTCAACAGCAAGGTCTCAGTATTACGGAGACCTTGTTATTCACTTGTGACTGCTCCTGGCTGATGATCGCCAAAGAGCGTGAAACAGCTGTTCCAGGATGTCACTTGGTAAATAATTTGGTCTCACCCATTGTTGTTTATTAATAATTCAATACGCAGAGTGAATTTTTATGCTTTAAAAAACCTCATTGATGCCGGGGGACTGCTGGCACATGAATTTTCACACTAATTTTTCATTAGTTTGTTTTTTTATTGTGTATTTTTTCCTTTGAGGCACCACTGCGATTACGAAGATTATGTATAATAATTTGATATCAATAAAATATTTACGCCATTCTGCTACAGATGGCGCTCCGAAGTTGGCTTAAATAATCAATTATCAAATATCTCTGAAAATAGAATATTAATAGTTCTTTGGTTTTAAACAATTCTACGGAAGAATAATCCCAAAACAAGAAATGCTTACCTATTGCGCGAAATATTATTAGTTTTATTATAATAATGAGGCTGTCTAAAACACTTATTTTGTCGTCCTCAAAAGAACAAACAAGCTGTAGAGAAAAATCAGTGAAATTGTTGAAAAGCTCCTCCCCCTTTTTTGTGTGAGGAAAAAAAAAAAAACAAAAAAAAAAACTAACACTCCGTTGTATTCTGATATTCTATTTTTCATTTTTCACCTGAATTAAAATGTAAGTTTCTTTCATCTATGATTATTCCACTGGTATAACTTGTTCATAGTTTTGGAGGCCATAATCTACAATCTTTGTTATTAATAGTTAACATAAAAAAAATTAACGTAACAATTACACTGATTTCCCCTCTTCCACTGCATGTAAATCTTTGTTTTTTTAAACATGTTGTCATTTCTTTTAATTCAAGCAGGTAACGTAAGTGCAATTAAAAATAAATCGACTAGCTTCAAGAGTACATTCCTCGTAGTTTCATTTAATGGCGCCTGATGGCAGCACTTGTTGGTTCCATTTAGGTTCGACCATTCAGGTTGGAGTTTTGTTGGGATGGCGATCGTTCGTTGGCCAAGCACGTGGGATTGACCTTGTCGGAAGAGGGGGACGGGAATCGGCGCGCCCTGCCTTGCACGTGCCGCCACGAAGGTAGCCTCACCCGCAAACACCCACAACTGCATCAGAGGGGCAAGAGAACAACCCGGGGTCTTCGTACAGACGCTCGGCGACCGGAATGAACCACAGGTCCCGAAAATGGCAAATAGACGACGACTGCCTTATAAGGACATGAGAGCGAAGTTGACTCATATTTCGTAGGAGTAAAACGGAGTTCGAAATTCGGCGGAACCCTAGGAGTTCGTGGTTCCTGTCGGGAACAGGGGACATCTTCGAGGAAAAAAAAGCGAAATACGGCAACAGAGAAATCTTCCCAAGTCTACACACCCCGAAGCCAAGAGGGAACTCGGCGGTCTCGCTTCGGCCGAAAGTCGGTATCGTTCCCCCGCGGTGGTCTGACGGCGATCTCCCCAGAGCCTGCGGCGAGTGTGAGATTGACGGCTGCATCACCTGGACCTCCGGAGAATGAGGAGTGTGGTAACTTGAGACACCACAACACGTGGTCTCTACTAAAGAAGGGTGGTGTTTCACAAACCCCAAGTGTCCCCTTGCAAAGTGCTCAGCTCTCACTGTCTTGTAGGAAATGAAGTCTTCCCACTGGTGGGGGTTGATTTAAGTACGCATCAGCCACCCTCTTTGCTCAGACACGTGGTTCAGTAGCGCGTGCTACTGTTTTCCACTAAGGATTTATATGGACGCTTTGATAGGGTTCATCGGATTTTGGATTTAATAACGACATATCTGAAGAATACCTCTACAATATTAGATACATTTGCTTACGGTAAGTACTTCTAATTATATATCTGTTTACATATATTCGAGTTCTTTTAACTGACTCATTTAAATAATTAAATTTATGTATGCAAATTTTTTATGTAAATTCAATCAATTGGTTAAAATATTTACATTCATTTTCATAAAAATTTACACTACATTAATCAAAATTTTTCGGACTTCTGGTCTAACACCCGTCACAGTTTAACAACTTGCGAGGATCTTATTAACAATTTAAATTAGGAAATGACGTACTAATAAAAATAGGTTAAAATTAATTTTGTTAAAACTATTTTTAAAAAAATTGAAAAACAGAGATCCATCAATTTATAACAGTTAATTACATTAGATATAAGAACTATTCCGAAATGTAATAGTTTTTTTATTATTTATTTATTTATTTTTTTTAATATCTAGAGAATAGGCTATTAAATGTGAGTTTTTACTGTAATAAAAAAAAAAATATCTCTTGAAAACAAAACAAAAAAAATGTCTAAATGTGCCTAAACGTCTCTATTCTGTAGTTTTTAAAATAGGAAGAGTTATTCTTGCAGTTTTCTCATTTAAGAAGTTGAATAAAGTAGATGAAATGTAAGAAATTTGGGTAAAAGTGATGAAAATGGAATTATAATGAATCACAATCCTGTAACTATAGCTTTTCTATAAATCTTTTGATTACGTGGTTATTAAAACAGACAGTGACTTCGAATTAGTTCTCAATGATCACAAAATTGTAATCACTGAAAGTTTGCGAGATTTTACGATAGTTCACAAAGCATTGTTTGGATTTTAATACTGATTTGTTGAGGCTTTGAAACTATGTTCGCTATCCCCTTTCATGTCCGTCCTTAAGTAAGCATTGGACAAGTAGATAAGAAATTGGGGCGGCTCTATTGGTCAAGGTAAACAAACTGTTCGTCACACAAACAAGCGCCTCGCCGTGCAGTAAATACAAATAAGAATAAAGGTACTGCGCAGTTCCATCAGAGAGAAGGCATTTTCATGTTTCGTTCCAACTCTCTCTCTCTCGATTTCTTTCTTTTTTTATTTGTAGTGGGAAAGGAAAAATATTTGTAAGGTCGTTGGCATTGGGGTTGTTTTAATAAGCTCGGGCCTTTCTTCCACCGGATATTTCCAACTTGAAATCACGATCATCAGCATTCCTTAATCGAATTGAGCCATTTCGTGTAAACAAACACATCGTCAATAAAAAATGAGTGATTTCAGTTGCCACAAGAAATGGTATCATTTAGAGTTTCAGAAACCAACAGAAAAATACAGTAATCTGCCAAGTTCTCTAATCTAAAGAGCAAGGGTGAACTTAGTTGAATAAAGAACAAACCTCAACGGATTTAGATTTATGCGTGCGCTTTTTTTACCGCTTCAGCTTCAAACTGTACAGCAAATGTACTGATATTTTGAGTTTCTCCACAACGGTGTACCTTTACATCCACGGGTCAAAAAAAATATACAGATCTTTTATTTTTATTTATTCTAAAGACTTCGTTTCGGTGGATAAATTCCTCCCATTAAGACCGTCTTTAAAATGAGAGATTTCAGCTCTGGTTTTAAAATAAATGGCAAGTAATTATCTGTAAACGATGATAATCTTATTTCAATCTAGTTTCCCTTTTCCACCTTTCATGAAAAGACAGACCTATTTAAACTATGCTTTTAATTTAAGTTTTGTTCCTTGGAAGAAATAACAGTTAATTCTTAATAAACTTAATTCTTTATATCATCTTAAAGAATCATCTGAACTGCAAGCATACTAAGAAAGATTCCAATTTTCAAATTTTTATTAACTTCTAAGGTCCTAAATAAATAAAAAATATTTTTTTCGTTTTTTACGAATAATTCTTTGTTTTCATAAAATCTTTGGTTTATAAAAACGAAGAATCCCAAAAACTTAATTTCAATTCGAAAATATTAGATAAACTCTCTCAGGACAGTCATAGAGGTTCCAGAAGATTCTATTTCACTTTCTTTTTTAAATATAAGTTAGAACTTTCATAACTGCATTGAATATTAGGTCTAAATTACGTTCATTTATTTAATGTTTATCAAAAGTAGCAGGGACTTACTGTTTGTAACTGTGAGCTTGAAATTGTTCGAAATCTCCGGCAGAATCTTACAAAATGTCACGAGTAAAAGGAAAATAGATTTCTCTTTAGCATTTACGAAGTAGTTCAAAGTCAGAAGCTCTGACCCTCCAAGGTCATCTCGACACAAGTGCATGACACCATTAATTGAAGCAATTGTTTTCTTTTGTTGTTTTCCATTTCGGAGAAGTGAAATGAGGTCCCAAAAGGGGTGAAGGAAAAAAGTTATCTCAATTCAGAAATCTTTATCTGTACCAAGTGTTTGGCTATGATGAATAACACTGGCGTAAAGATGATTTCGTCTCTACACTTAAGAACGGAATATTTTTAAATACTAAAACACTTCAAGCGTAGTTCGATTTGTTTCCCAGTCCTTTTCAATAGTCGTCTTAGTCGGTAGTATTTATTGACTTAACTAAAAACTTGAATTGTCGATCACATATCCATTTTTATCCCCTTGAGCCTTGTATTCTAAGATGGCTGTTTCTTTAATATGGCTGTCGTCATCTCATAACAACTTCTAATTGATTATCGGATTGTGGTTAAAACACACATACACACAATATAATATTAATAGTAATGATCTTATTAATTGTTTTTTTAAAGCTTTTAAACAAAATTTAATTGTTTTTATTTATATTTGAATTAAGCCAAATATTTAATCTTTAACTTGGATTTGAAAGTCGTTACCCAATCATTCATGATCGGACATGTGATTTACGCTGAACAAAAAGTCGGCCCTCCATATTCGCGGGTTTAACTTTTGCGGATTTTTTTATACGCAAGTTTGCCATCGACGGCAAGTTTGACGGGAACTTTTTTAGAGTTTTGCGAACTACTGTGGAAAAACACAGACGACGCGCGCAGACTAGAAAATGTAAAGAAGAAAAAAAAAAAAAAAAGTCATAAATGCCTAAAATATTTGTTTATTAATCTGTTTTATCCTTTATTTACTATAAATATTTATTGCTGAAATTTTGACTTTCTTGATGTTCAACTTTCAAAACTTCACAAACTTATTATAAAAAGTTAAATTTGGTAAAAAGTTTTAGTGCTCTAAAGAACTTTTTCAGAATGGATTATGCACTGTTTGGATACCCCGCCCCTCCTCCTTCTCATACGGAACACGTCGAACACTGCGAAGAGGAAGGTCCTGACGATTATTTCCACTGCTCGAATTAATGACAATAATTCCGTATAATTACTGTTTCAGTACATTGTAGTTTTTTTACTTTTGTGTGTGTGTTAAATACGGTCAATAGTGAGTTAAAGTGAGTGCGTCTAGAGATATTCGCAGTTTTTCCATATTCTGAGGAGTCCTAGTCCCCTAATCCCCGCGAAAGTGGAGGCCGACTGTATGTACTTGGTGAATATAGAGTGACAGACTTTGGTCCTCGCCCGAAATCTCAGAATATACAAAATAGGCTTATTTCCTTTTGTTTTTTGTTGGCTGGTGTGTTGAGGGAATTTGGCTCCCAGGAGATTAATTTATAGACGATATATATATATATATATATATTGGTTGTTGCTGGTCGATTCTCTAACTTACTTTAAATGGTATCTTTAATAGTTCAAAAATTTTTATTTACTGCGCTTTCAAAAAAAAAAAAAAAAAAAAAAAAAAACCCTTTTTTTTATAGTTTTGATGGAAAGAGTGGAATCGGCTAGTCCGGAAATGCTTCGGCTGCGGTAATTTCATATAATTGGTATCTTGTCATCTGAGTGATTGAAGAACATTGAATAGGGAACGGAATCAAAGGATTCCGACAAGATACTCTTCTTAATAGGGTTCAGATGAAAGTTTTGGTGAACCCAGAGCATCACTGGGCTCCCTCTTCTTAGAGAAGAAATGTAAATAAAAAAGTATATAAATTGGAGCTGGGCCAAAGGCAGCCGCCTCGTTTGCACTATTTTATTTCAGCCTCTGCTTTGTAATAGACATTTTTAGCAATGCACAAGTGTTTTTGTGTTGTTTTAAGTGTTATTGTTACTCATTAATTTAAGCATTTAATCTGTATTTTTGTAATATTCATTGTTGAAGCGTGATTATCCAAATGCGGAATGCATTGTGTATCTGTTCATCCTTTTTAAAAATGTTTGTCGTGTATCCATCCGCCAACAAAACAAACTTGTGATTGTAACGGAGTGTTAATAAATTAAGAGAGAACTATTCGGATTTATTCTATGATCAATTAACAATTCTGTCGGTTTATTTATTTATTAAATTCAATTTTTTTCACCGAAAAGACACCGGTTATTATCACCAGTGATGTACCCACGGGGGGCAGAAGGCTCTGGGGTCTGAAGCCCCCCTAATCCAAAAATAAAGAAAGAAGGAAAGAACGAGAAGAAAACTTATTATTAAAGCATGACGTGTCTATATCTTATTATTTTGGAAAGCGATCTTTGAAAAAGTTTATTTTTAAAAAAGCCTACATCTGAATGGAAAGAATCAATTCTTCTGCAATATCCTTAGCCCCAAACCTTAATCCTGGGTACACCACTAGCATCCGTTTGACCTTACATGATCATTTAGCAATACTTAATGGATTCGTGAATGACTGTCATACGACGAAATTTTTTGACGTCAGACAGTGTTATTTATAAATTTGAAACCAATTTACATATATCATAAACATTAATAACAAAACTTATCGTTAAGTAATTAAAAAACAAACAAACATACGTATATTCATTAAAAAAAATTTATTATACCGGTATATAGATTTTTAATGGTTTATTAAAATTTTGATTTTCATTATTTATTCTGAAGAAATTGATTATTTCACTGAAAAGCAAAATTTAACGTCCATAAAAATTTATAAATCAAGAAAAAAAAAGGTTAAATTTTGCTCTTCATTATACTTTTAATGTTTTTCTTATTAAAATTAAATTCCTTATAACCTTTCAGTAAAAGGACAATGGATTAATACTGTAGATTTCACAGGATTATTTTTTTATTTGATTTTTTTTGTTCTCTGCGGCCATTCCCGGTAGTGAGAATGGTTTCCGTTTAACTTTTGCGCGGTCTGAGTCAAACATCAAGGGTAAATTCTGCTGATGATTCCTAATAAGGATGAAACAGCTGTTCAGGATTCCCGTTGATGTTGGCTCAGCATATTTACTGTCCGTTTGTGGTTTTATTCTTTTTTTCTTGATTTATTCTTATATAAATAAATAATGAAAAATCAGACTGGGAGGACAAAGCGTCTCCAATTTATTCTTTTGCATTCATGTACAGCATACGAATTTTAGATTCGATTTAATCCGTGATATACCATTAGCCATTTGGTCTAAAAGCAGAGTGTGTATAATAGAGCGCTCCTAAGATCAAAATATGATTCTTACTAAATCGGATTTCGTATTACTTTAGTTCATTAAATGTTTATTGCAGCAAAATGTTTAATCAAGTATGTTGTTGAAACAATAGCAAGCTTTGTTTATCTTCATTGCTTCGAGTCGCGTAGATTTGAAGAAAAGAATCGTCGTTTGATTATTTTTTTAAAAATAGGACTGCCTTTCCTACGTCTGTCTGGAAACTCGAAATAGGGAAACGTTTTAAAAAAAGAAAGGGTAAAAAAGGATTGACAACTGAGCAAAAACAGCCAAGAGTTCCTTCATTGAAACTGAAAACTTCGAATTCAAAGCCGCGCCTTTTTTCAGGAAATTATTATTTTTTTTTATTTTGTTCCTTTCCTTACTTCAAATGTTTTTGGGACTGAATTGTGGAAAACTGCTAAAAACATTTTTATTTCGAAGCAAAACATCTCTTTATTACAGTATGGTCCTAATTTCATTTCTTAATTGTTGTTGTTTTGGGTTTTTTTTTCCGTGTGAGTCAGTAGGCTACTGTACTCTACACGGAAAAAACAACAACAATTAAGACCATTCTGTGGGCCTTATGTTGTATTGAGATATGCTCTCCTTCTAAAAGATAGCCATAATACTGAATAGCAATGAGTAGAATCAGTGGTCTAAAGTAATCTGAGATGGACAGTATCGAATAGATCATTCATATTGTTGTCATCTACTAAATAAAAGTAAAAGCCTTATTCAGCTTCGTTAAGTTATTATTGTAGAATATACAGCCGTCAACAATGACGGGATAAGAATGCGACGGCTTTTATTTGAGATAGAGTATTTGCCCGTCATATACAAAGGACTGATACAAATTAAAAAGAATGCATTTCTAGGAACATAAATGAGTTTGTTTATTGGAAGGCTTAATTATAAGTCACAGTGCGAGTGAAAATTTTAGCATCATTTAGCAAATAACCTTGACTGTCGATTGGTTTTTTGTTTTTTGTTTGTTTTTTAATGAGTGGACTACTTTGATGTTGTCTCTGTTTCGTGAACGCGACAATGCAACATAAAGTTGGCCATGTGAAAATACCGCTCGCTCAAAAAATTTTCCACGATTGCGAATGCGGCCATTGTTGCGTTACACACAGATAGATCTGCGCTGCTGTACCTGCTAGGTTTGCAGGGCAATTCTCCCGCGTTACCACACAGGGGGAGTGCGTTATACACAGACGGACACACCGAACTGGAAAACTATAAGAGAGAGATTCCTTCTGTATTAGCCAATCATAAATCAGTCCCCGGTCATGTGATCACTACAACAAACATGGCTGCTGTATAACATCACCGAAAGAAAGTAAGATAAGTTTTCAATACTGAAACTAACATTTAAAAACAAATTCTAGTTATAAGCATTCAGATAATGGAAGGGATTTGCAAAATCTCAGCTTTATTTTTTTTAAATAAAAATGCTTAAGTTATTAAATGAACTTTTACTTTTTTTATTATGAAGCTTTATAATCCAAGGGTTTTTAAACAAATATATTTATCGACAGCAAAAATGAACAGATGTAATGACACGAACGAGATTTAAAGGAATATTAGGAGATTATAGGAGAAGGAGATTATAATTTTATATTAATATATTCCGCCAAGGCAACACGTCCTTTCGTGCGCCATTACTATCGAGACCAGCCGCTAAGCGGCGCCACAATATATATAGTGATATAATTATACATATAGTCAGAACTAATTCTGCATTATATATATAAAATTCTTATATATTTTAATGATTATATTATATAGAAAGCGTGGTTTTTAAAAGTTTTTTGTTTTTAGGTAAATGTTTCTCTAATAGAAAAAAAGTTAGATGCTTATTTACGGTAAGCATAGGAAGGTGAAAGATAGTGATCTCAATGCTCGCTTCGGCGACCCGCGGCAGCTGTGTTGTCACGGTAATGCGAAGTGCCAAAAAGTTTTCGATGGTGAAATACAAGCTCTCACAACTCGGTAAAACACAAAAACATCGGGGCACAAATCATCGAAGTAATTTATAATAAGTTGACGTTATCATTTAGCCAAACCGCGTCTTCGCCAAGTGCTGAGCAAGCGTCTTGAGTCGAGTAGAACTTTTTCTTTTCTGTTAATCCCCCGATTCAGCATCTCGTCGAGGTTTGTTTTTTTTTTTTCTTTTTCTTTTAGAGGTGGCAAATGCACAAGGCCGAGTAGCCGTGAAACAAATAGGGAAGGATGAGGCGTTTTTAAGCGGGAGAGGGTTATTGCACGTTTCGACACTCGCACGTCACCAGAGTGCGGAAGGGACCCGTCCTCTTCTATCACCAGGAGGAAACTCCCAGGTTGGTTGCAAAGCGAAACACTTCTACGAATCCCACTTCTAACCCTTTTCAGCGTACATCAGACACAGCGTGAGGCAGTCTATTTAGTTAGCGTATTGTCTTCTTATAAATCTTTTTAACTCTATTATTATATTTTTGCGGAGATGATCCTTCGAATCTATTAAGCTTATCTATTAAGTTAAATAATTAAACGATTTCTTGTTTTTGTAATGCCATTTATATTTTTAGTTTTACTTTTTCTGTTCGATTTATTTAAACTTTCTTTAGAAATACGACTATTTATATATTTATTGAATTTCGAGGAATTAATTCATTACCATTACAAGAAAGAAAAATATGTAGAGTTGCAGATACTTTAAATTAACTTTAACTTGTAAGGCTCCCGGCGTTTCGTGACCAACGATTGTTTTCGAGTTATATATTGTAACTTGCAAATTTTAAGCTTCTGAAATGAAAGTTAAAAGGCTTTTTCTTAATTATTTTCTGTCAGTATTTACTTATATTCCAGAGATTAATTACAGAATCTCTGTCAATAGATATTTAGATCTACAGTATATATTTTTAAAGTAAAACAACAACAAAAAAAACTCCACAGGGTCATGAAAGGTGTAAAATATTAACTTAATTATCTATTTGTTTTAAAATCAATTCTTTTATACGAATTGAAGAAAACAATATTTATTTTTTTTCTAATTTTTGAAAAAGGATCTAGGCCTACGTGTTACATGTCTCAGTAAAAAATAAACTTCTGATTACAGTGATAAGCTTCACGAAAAATGAAGTGCTTTTCTTAAAGAGGATACAATTGTTTGCTTTTCTTAGCAACTCATTTTCTGTTTGCAATTCCTGTTACGATATTATAGCAACAAACAACATTTAGAATATATTTATTTCACTTAAAGGCGAGGCTAACATATCACTTGTATAAGAAGACATTTGGTTACATGATAGCGTGAATTATTAAATATTACAGTTTTCAGATGTATATTTAAATATTCGTAGATTCGCCTTAGCTTGTGTATATTTTGTAGTATTTTAAGTACAGTATGAGACTTTAGCATGAGCAGAGGAAAGGTCTACGCTGCAAGTTGTGCTTAGGGCGCCCAAGTAAAACTTTATGCCGTTAAATACTTTAGAATACTACTTTCACGGAATTGTTTTCGTTGCATTCAGACTAAAGTTAAATGCTGGCCTCTCACCTCTGAGTATCGAAGTTCGGTTCTCATGTGGGTTTCGTTGATGGTGGACGATCCGCACTGGACAGGTTTTCTCGGGGTTCTCCCGTTTCCCCTGCACTTCTCCCATCATTCTTTCTCAGTCTTTCTCTCCGTCTGTCCTTATTTCCGTGAGATAGCACAATAGACCTTCGGTCGCAGTGCTCGGCTTCCCTGCCACCTACACTCACCACATAACATACCATAACATTAATTAACATTAACAAAGTTATATGCAGTTTTTTTTTCGTTTTGTTTTTCTTCAATTTCCATCCCTAAATCAAGATCTCAGATTGCCGTGAGAATCAATTGCAAAGAACAGTGAAATCGACTACGATTGGAACTGTCTACAAAACCCACTCTGAAACATTGAGATACTGGCTTATTTTTACATCTGTGTTTCCGCCAGAACTAATTCTCAAGTATTGCCCAATAGCAGGAAATCTCTCGAGTTTTCTTCACCTCTCTCCTTGAAGTCGATAGTGTTGATTGAACCTCACAGTTGTTGGGATATTCCCAAAGCCTCTTCCGTGTCTTCCCAAGGCTTCTCCTCACTGTAAACGAATCATGTTTTTCTTACCAAACATCGAGAAGAAAGTCAAATGATAAAATATAGACAAAAGACTAATTTGAGTTGAAGATGTGAGTTCTTGAGAACAGATTTTTCCAAGACTTATCTAATGGTTATCGTACTTTGTTCACTTTACAATTAGTTGTTGGATTATATCTGTTAGATCTCTAAACAGTTACACATTAAAACTTTAATGCATAATTTCCTTGAATTTAAAACGAACTAAACAAAAAAGATTTAAAAAAACAACAAAGATTCAACTAATTTGTTTTGCGAATAAATCAATAAGATTATTATCTGCAAAAATCTTTTTGGAAAAGTGATCCGGGAAATAGGCTTTGTATTTGTTATTTAATTAATAATGAAGGAACGATGTTAAAGGAATTAAACAAATAGAAGATGATGTCGATGATCACGTGGGGCTTATTGATATTAAATTACCGTAAAACAACCCTGGAGAGAAACAATAGCTTTGAATTCGATTATAATGTATTTTCCAATTCACTTCACTTAAAGGAACAGCAATAGTACTTTTTATAGAAAAGTAAGTAAACCATGGAAGTATTTTTTTTTTCATTATAAAGAGAATCAATGTCATTAAGGCAATTCATGTTTTATTTTATTTTATTTTATTTTATTTTATTTTATTTTATTTTATT
>JAFIDM010000004.1:5594018-5678203 GCA_023159025.1 Thereuonema tuberculata
TTTTATTTTATTTTATTTTATTTTATTTTATTTTATTTTATTTTATTTTATTTTATTTTATTTATTATTTTTTTTTGATCTCGACTATTATCTTCAAATTCATACAAATGATCTCGAAGGTTCTTTGACTATCACATTGTATTTTTCAATCACTGAATACTATATATGTAAAGGACTGTATAGGTGAAAAGTGAATAACCTAATTGAGGACTTGGTAAAATAAATTTAATTATTTTTGCGATGATGCGTTTTGTAATATGTTTTGCTTTACAATATGTGATAAATAAGGTGGTAGGGAAATCGAGAATTGCGATCTTAGATCTTTTGTGCTTTACCTAGGAAAGAAGGGTAGAAGGAGAGAACGATGAAGAAAGAATAGTGGAAGTAGTGCAGGAAAAATGGGCGAACCTCGAGAAAACCTGTTTTCACCGCGAAACCACATGAACAATTTATAACAATTAAATTTTATATTAATTATGAAATTTAACCTGTATTACATCAGAATTGGAGCGATGTGTCTCATCGAATGTTGATTTCTCATTTCCTGAATTATCTAAAATAAAAAATGACGAATTTCTTGGAAACGAAAACAAATTTTCAGTGTCTTGCCAATAATAAATAATAAAATGCAATGATTTGCCAGTGATAAATGCATCCATCAACACGTAAAATTCTGACCTTGTTCATTCTTTCTGATCAGCTTTAACTTTTGTGATTTGACGTATTGCGAGATAAGGACAGAATTACAGAATGATTCGTAAATCTGTCCATAAATCTTTCAGTTGACCTTTTGTTTTTTCCTTACGTAAGCTCTTTCAGCTGAAACTAACTTTAAAAAAAATTGTAAGCGAAAATCATTCTCACAGATTTTAAGTTTATTAAAGTGAAGATTGGTATAATTTTGTGATACTAAGAAACATGAAATGATAGAAGAAAACATGCCAGCCAAGAAAAATGAATTTTTGTTCATAGTATTTAATTTCTCCTTTTCTTAGTTTATCGTTTTCAGGTTTTACCGAAATAAATTATCCTAAAAACACCAGTAGGTTTTCCGTGGTGTTTTTACGAAGTATTTTTATGGTAATTTTTATGGAAAGACAAACCACACAAAACGAAGTTGTAAGTCACTCATCTATGACTCACGTGACACTCAGACAACTTTTGTCAGTAATTATCGATTCGTTTCTAAATATCGTCAGACTTTATTGGCATTTATAAGAAATAGATATACTCGTACATTACACCCATTAATCGATTTCCTTTTCATTAGTAGCCTATTGATCAATCGTTTCTCTATTAATCCGTCTATCAACTCAACTGCCAATATATATTGATCGTACAAGAGTTCCATAGCAGTCAAAGATGGCTCCCACAATTAACTATCAATAAACTTTTTTATTTTTATTTTTATTATTGTGATGTACATTTACGATGGTGGCTCGATTTCGTAGGAAAATATCGTATCTTTCAGAGGATTAAGATATTAAGAGGCATTTTCATGCAGTATGTGCAATTCGAAGTGAAACTATATTTTGTCGTGTATGTTTGGTCGTAATTTTGGTTACGCCTAAAACTTACAAGGATTTTTTCCCAAGTATTTTAGCTCTGAATACAAAGCATTCGCTACAGTTAGCATAATTTTCCTTGAATAACAATTTACAAAATCTAGTATTTTGTAATCTTTTATAATTCATTCTTTGTCAGTTTTTGTATTCTCTAATGTTGCTACGTATCCTTCGTAGTTTTTTTTAATTGTTATTATGACTTTGTAGATGTTGTAATGATTTGAAGTTAAAAATATTATTATTATTAGGGACCTCAGATTGTAATTAGGAATTGTTTACAATATTTTTTTTTTATGAATTAAAAGTTAAATTACAAGGCTGTAACCATCTTGAGCCTAAAAGTTCTATTAGTTGGTTTAAGTGTTACGTAGTTCAAATTTTTGATAAATAAATAATATAAGGTAAATAATATAATTCTTCGAAAACATACTAATTTCTATACTTTTCATCGGATTGTGAAGTATTAAAAGAAATGGATGGCAATCTGTTGTAGATGACCTGTTTTGATTGATTCTGCTTGAATTCACTTGTTTATTCGCTCGTGATAAATTACAGAGGAGCTTTTTGCTTTTCTTCAGACGAGGAGTTTAGCCCAAACGAGGTCAGAGTATTGGATTTGAAGGACTTCACCTTCAGACTAGCACAGCGGAGGCCGGATTCCGCGAGTGACCGAAAGAGGTCCATCCCGCCCACGCAATTCGCTGCAATCACTTGGATCGTTATTTTCATAATATTCTACTGGACACCAAGAAACCTATTTGTTATTCAGTTGTAACAGACTCAATTCAAGGGACTTATTCGCTTCCTTCTTTAACAGCCAAAAGCCTCGGGGTGAACAGTCAACCTCCCCACCGAAAGAAACATATTACGGTAAGCCGTAGTTTTAAGAAAGTTATCTTGAAGATAAAGGTGTATAAACGATTTTGATTGAAGGCCAAAATGTAATGTAATGTGGTGAGTGTGGGTGGCAGGGAAGCCGAGCACCGCGACCATTGGTCTTTTGTGCTATCCCACGGAAATAAGGACAGACGGAGAGAAAGACTGAGAAAGAATGGTGGGAGAAGTGCAGGGGAAACGGGAGAACCCCGAGAAAACCTGCCCAGCGCGGATCGTCCACCATCACGAAACCCACATGAGAACCGATTGAAAGCCAAAAAGTAAATAAATAAATAAGTGATTTTGATTAGTAATGAAAAGTTATGGAGACATTTAAATAGTTGTTCAAATTAACAATTTCGTAAAGATTTTTACCCATCTTTTTTTTTTTTTTTTTGTCTAAATCGAATTCATTTTAATCGTGTCTAATGGCGCCCAATCGACCAGCTGAAAGGATTTAATATTCATTGTTTTAGACAATGGGATATTAATAGAAACTGGGTAGAAATTCATTGTTTAAGTTTCAGTGCTTTTACACGGAAATTTTTGACGCTGTCTCGTGTAATTTCACAAGAACCCCCTCTCTAATTTGGAAAAGGTTTCAGATTTAAAAGTTGGATTGTCTCTGGTTCTGAAATGTGCATACCAAGTTTGAAGAAGATTAATCCGCCGGTTCAAAAAAAGATGAGGGTCGAGGCACACTGGACCAACACCCCCTATCCCCATGTGGGGGATGTAGGAGATGTTGACTATTATCAGTACGGCCAAAGATGAACCTCCCAGAATGCAACGCAGATGATAGATTTTCCTTTCCTGGCCTGTCGGTCACATTCAAATGTAAGAGAAAATGGCGGTCGTTGATTCACATTCAACATTTCGACGAGGAAAAGGTCTCAAAAATCAAGTAGGGAAATTATTCTTAATGTTGCTCGTCGATTTCAAGAAGATGTATGTGAGATTTTTGATATTTCCTATTTTTGATAATTGAGATTGATATTTTCTGCGGAGCTTACGGCATTGATACTGGAGAAATTAGTCAATGATAATGTGTTCGAGTGTCCAACTTTCGCCGCGACGATAATAGACACACAGACAGGTATGTTGAGACCTTGGATGTGGATATTATCCAGAGGCCAAAGGGGGTTTTCCGTGTGAACGACCCTCTTAATTGGGATTAAAAGGGGATAAGATACGATGAACTTTCACCCCACAAACCGATGTGGCTATTTTATCTCCCTAAGTTTCTCCACTTCGGACTACAGCTGGAGCAAAGGAAATCGAACCATGGCAAAGTTAGAATTTCGTTGGGTTTCATTTTAAATGAAGCAGTAAATAATAATAAAAAAAAATAACACTAAAATCAAAACTTACTTAAATAGGACATAGTTAATGTATTTACAAAAAAAAACTAAATATCTATCATTGACTTAGAGTAAAACGTCATGTCATTTCTCTTTATTTACTTTTTTTGTTTGATTTCATCATTTCTTTCTTTCTTTTTTAATTTAATAATTTTATATTTTTTTAATATTTTTTTTAATTTATATATTTTTTTTTAAATTAATGCTGTTAAGATTAAAATTCGAAATAATAGATATAATTGATTTTTTTTTAAAAAGTGGTTCATTAGTCGACTTTAAAGTATTCCGTTTATTTATTTATATTGTAACTTATTAATTATTATTATTAAAATATAATAATTTATTTACTTGGTAAATCAAATACGAATTACAAGAAAAAACCCTACGCATTAATTGTTTTATGTAGAGATATTTAAAATTAGTGCCTGTTGACAATTGTCTATTTCTTAAAGAATTTCATAATAATAATTTTTGTATCCTTTAAAATTATTATTGTTATTAAACAATTACAAATAACAAAAAGTTATTTAATTTTTTTAATTTTTTTTTTTTTAATTTTTAGACTTTAAACTAGAACCAGTTTTAGTTATTAAGAATTTATTTTAATTAAACTATTTGATGAGCAGTGAATTTACAATGAGAATATTCTGTTTTGGGGTTTGGTTGTTGAGTCGCTGGGAAAACATTTTAAATTGTCTTAATTCAATTAGAAGTTTCGTGTTTGAAAAGAGAAAGGGTCAATAGGTAGCACATCCCGTTCCTATGCGGCATCAACCGAATAACTTCAGAGGGTGTAGGATAAAAAACCGTAGGCTAATTTTACAAGCTTTTTGAGTTAACTGAAAACGCGTTTATCGGAAGTATTGTTAAAATTAAAAATACAGTCGACTGCCCAGAAGTTCTTATACATGAAATAAACTATATTCATTGTAAAAAATAATAAGCTAAATAGGAAATTTAACGTGCTGTGAGAATACTTAAAAAACCACAACAAGAAGAAATTCAGCACCTGAATAAAATTGCCTTTCTGAATCAATTATCGGAAGGAATTGGAATTGGGGATTGGGCTGATGAGTCCCTTGAAGGACGAAACGGCCGTTCCCAATTCCTTCCGATAATTGATTCAGGAAGGCAATTTTATTCAGGTGCTGAATTTGTTCTTGTTTTGGTTTTTTTGTACATTCATTGTAATTAAACACAGATGCCATACTGCACCTTTACACACACAATATATAAACAATTAAAATTAAAACATGGCGACCTTTCAAAGTTCCAGTATTCGAATTTTTTCGTCGGGCAAAGAATACAAAGATGAATTCAAAAATGTTGAGAAGGAATTGCCCTCAGAAAGAGCCAACATTCTCAACATTTTTGTTTTCATTGTCTGACGAAAAGTTTGAATACTGGAACACCGAAACATCGCCATGTTTTAATTTTAATTATTAATGTATGGTATGTGTAAAGGTGCATTATAGTCTCTATGTTTAATTAGTTTTTATCTGCACGTTAAAACAGTTTAATTAATTATATTCATTTTATTTGTGATGGAAAAAGTGATCTTTCAAAAATAAAGATAAAAAACAAGAATATTTTCGTTCTCGTTTCGGGTTTTCGTTGGCTGGGTAGTCCTGGCTGAGGAGAGTCCAGTGAGCTCGAAACGGCCGTCCTACGATATCAGCTTGACTCAAAAGCTCCCTTTTACGTTCATTTTAGTTTGTCTTGTGTATAATAACAATAAACTGTATTTAGCACTTTATATCCGCATATTTAATGTCGTGTAGGACCAAATAAAGTCTGACAGTTTTTTGTTTATTTAAGGATAGAGCTTCTGGGCAATTTGTTCTGATAAAGAATTGATGAGAGAAACAAGATGTAAGGGTTGTTAGAATGGAGCACTTTTGTCTTTAGAAACTCTGTCTTTGCTTTTTTTAGTTTCGTTTCTCTTCCATTAATAGAAAAGGAAGTCCTTTTGTTTATTTCCAGAAAACGGTGAAACTGTTTAAAGATTACCTTGTTTTTACCGAACTTTAAAGTTTCTTGAGTCCTGGATTTTATCCAAATATCTACGTCTATTCCAAGGTCGTTAAAATCTACCGAATTACAGTTCAAGTTCGGGAAAGTGAAGGAAGAAATCGATCTTTTAAAAGACGGACATTGCATGAAAAAAATGGTGGTTTCGATTTTATACAGTAGTCGATTCAGTATTCCAGGATTTCTTTAGTAATCTCTAGGATACAACTGTTATTATCAATTCTATTCATACTTAACTTCTTCTTTCATCCAATTTAAGATCTCCAAACGCTTCCGTTATTCTCATAGGTATTTATATCTCACTAAGCAACGTGTTTTTCTTTTCGTAACGATAGAGAACTGACAACAATTCGAAATTAAGTGTGAATTTTTTTTTTTTTTCATCTACTGTTCAAATCCAAAAATAGTGATTATTTCTCTATTAACTTCCAATAATTTTTATGAAACACTAAGCTATGCATTAGTGCACGAAAATGTTTCTTGCCATTTTCAATTTAATCATAAATCGAACAGCAACCACTGACGAATATCAGCTTCATTTCTCACCGAAACATTAAGAAAAAGTACTACTAAAAAAAAAATGGATATGTGAATTCTTAATAACCAATGGATAAATAAAACAAAAGAGATTTATTCTTTTAAACCATTCATAAGCCTAATTCTTTGTCCTCTTTTCCACCAGTTGAATCGGTTTTTTATGTGTTTTTCAGTTGGTTGTCAGCATTTTACGAACTGATGAATCACTGCCGTGGATATTCTCGTCTTCATAGTTCAGTAGATCCTCCAGTCGAAATAGGTGACTAAGTCTGATATTTAGGGAAGATGTACGACACCATTGCAAATGGAGACGAGCTGATCTGTCGATTCTTGCAGTAATTGTTTATGGGTCTTTATATATACACAAAGGGTGAAATGAACGAAGCAGATTCTCGTAAAAAAGGAATTACGGCGAAAAGAGTTTATATTCGTTAGTAGAAGGTCTGCCTTAAATATTGTTGTTCCGTACCGGAAGTGTCATAGACACGAAGCTGTTAATAGTGTATCAGTACAAAACCGACTTCTGTCTTAAGTCCATAAATCACTCCATGGATAATTAGCAGAGGAAAGTTTGGTCATATCTTTTAAATTGAATCCAACTTATCCAGTGAAGAATAATTTAGTTACTTGTTGCGTTTGTCTTTAAGATAGTGCCAAAGGCTGAATGCCAAGGACTGCTTTAGGAGCCAAAGGATAGGTTTGTTTAAAACACACTTTTTAAACTCTTTTGGCAGTATTTATTTGCAAGGCGCATTCAAGGGATGGGACGATAGGGGGCTAAGGGAGCCCCACCCCCCAACTGAAAAATAAAGAAAGAAAAATCATTATTAAAGCACTGACGTATCTGTATTTTATTGTTTTGGAAAGTGATCTTTGAAAAATTTGTTTTTAAATATTTGGCCTACATCTGAATGAATTCTTTACAACATCGTTGCCCCCCTCCCAAACCTTCAATCTGAATACGCCACTGTTTATTTGTAAAAAGTACAGTACTTTACGAATTGTTAGAATAGTTTTTCTTACAATTAATTATTTGTAATAATGAATTAGGTGGAATATCGGTTGCCAACAAATGGACTCGCAAACCCCTTCGAAAATTATATTTTTTATTAATAATTCCACGTTTTAAATTTAGTAAGAAATTGTAATTATTAAATTGTAAACTTTAATTAAATAAAAATTTCAAAAAAAAGTTTCATCAAAAAACTAAAAAAAAAACCTTCCTTTTCATTGAAATACTGTAGCCTTCATTTTTTTATAATTTTTAATACTAGAATTGCATCAAAGATTATTAAAAGTATTGTCTAAAGTTTCTTCTAACAGTTAAGAATACAATGAAAGGAAAGGTCAGAACAAACTTTAAAATTGCATTTTAAATCGAAAGATTTAAATCCATCCCATCTATGATTTATTTATTCAGCTTTCTAGGAAGCTGAAATTAGTTTTTTGTTAAAAAGAATATTTCGAAAATATAAAGTAAGAACTTAAAGCCAAAATACTACCTAATTACACTGGCTTTAAACAATATCTCAAAACTTATATAACTATATTTTATATATTCATTGAATAAAGTAAACAATGAATATATAATTTCTTTTTTCTTTTTTCTTTTTTCTTTTTTCTTTTTCTTTTTTCTTTTTTCTTTTTCTTTTTTCTTTTTTCTTTTTTCTTTTTCTTTTTCTTTTTTCTTTTTTCTTTATATTTTATATATTCCTTATTGATTTTTTGATTCTGAGTTTTCAGTCACAATTAATTAATAATAATAAAAAAAAAACCCTTTTTAAAAACAAGAGCATTAAACTACTTCATTTAGAATTTTTCACTATAAATTTCACAATATTCGCCATCTTTTCGGCAAGTGTTTTTCAGTCTTTCCTTGCGGTATTGGAAAATTGGGACGCCAACTATTTCTTCAACGTCATTGGTTCAAATTCCTGAGACGTAAGTTAACAGCGGTAGCCTTGACAGACATTTGTTATCTATTTTTTCGTTTTATTTAATTCAGTAATCTACTAAATAATAATTATCAAAAGCCTGTTAGTTAGCCATAAGATTAGAGTGGATTCATCATTTGTGTTCAGATGGACGCATGCGCATCATTTTTTGTTTTTTGTTTTTTTGATTTTTAATTTGATGACGTCTTCGTTGACGTTTCTTATCTGACTTGACAGATTGTCTATTTTTTTTTTTTTTTTTTCATTCTCTCTCGTTTTAAATTAAATACTTTTAATACTTGAAGTTAATAATAATGTTAGTTTATTTTGCTGCAACTCTTGAAAACTCTGCGAGATGTCTCTTTTTCTGTTTAATCCTTTCACTGAAATTGGCCTAATAGTGTTTGGTGTCGTTAGTGTGTCCTTGTGTTGTTTCGGGCGTAGGTGTTGATTGAAGTTAAAGGCCGTTCTTAGATATTCTCCTTATAAAGAGCACGATGGCTAAAGGTGGAGCCCCGATTGTCTATCCGAGAAGACCCACGCCTTGATGGCTCTATCGGCGCGAAAACCCTGTCACGAATAATAAATAACAAAAAAGAAAGAAAAAAAAAAAAAAAGGAAAAAAAAAAAAAACTGCAGATGCACGTTTAAAAAACAAAAAAATCCGATCAAATGCAACTGATCTGTCATAAACATTTTACTCATTTCCTATCTTTCATTCGCTGTCTCTTATTTAAGTAAGACAGACTTAGATTTGATTTGCGGAATATTAATTCATAATGGACGCTCAAAGCAACTCCAATTACAACTGAGATCATTTGATGCATTGCATTGTGTCTCCAAACTACTTCATTCTTTTGTTTTCTTTGTTTTTAGTTATAGAGAAATATTGCTGCTTATTTTCTTCTTTTTGAACTCTTAGAAATTCTGAAAGTAAAATATCATTAACATAGTGTTAAAAAAAAAGCCTTAACCGAAATTGTTTACGATGGAAGTATGTATGTTTACTAATTTTTTTCTCTCCCCGAACTCATATTCAAGTGTAATTTTTTTTTAAAAGTTCTTATCTTTTTCAAAGTATTTTAAGATGGTTGGTTGAAGTGATCCTTCTTCATTTTTATCAAAATTTAAACTTATTGATCCTACTTATTTCTGTGTTTTCCTGTCTGTTCCCCTTCGGTGTCCAGTCAGCACTCGGACGCTACTAGCAGGTGCTTATTTTATTGTACAGTCGGACCTCTATTTAACGAAGTCGCTAAATCCCGAAAAAAAGTTCGTTATATGGAAAATTCGTTAAATAGAGATTCACCTTTTAAAAAATACTTTAAATTATATAAAACAAATTTAAAATACGTAAACATTAAATGTTATTAAAAAAGTAATAATTTTAATGACATAAAGCATACATTACTATATGCATATTAAATTTTACTAATAAAGTCTGTTAATTTTGTCTGAGGTTTTGTTTTTGAAAAAGTGTTTTCGCTCATAGTATGTCTCGCATCTTTGCAATGCACTAAAAACCCCTTCAGTATTTTCTTCAAATTGTAATCCGCGTCGGATTGTTTCAAATTTTAGCAGTTCATCATACGAAGGTATTTTTGATTTCTGTATCATGATCATTTCCATTTTCATCATCTTCATCTTCATCGCAATTCATTGCTCTATTGTTTTTATTTTTTTAACTGTCCAAAATATCCGATTCAGTTAGTGTTTCCGAGGTCTCAACTTCAAAATCAAGTGAAAGATAATCATCAATCAGCACATCATTGTTAATTTCTTCTTTTTCCCTCAACTGTATCCACATTTCTTTCATTTCCTCTAAGGGAATATTAACAATAAAAACATTTCAAGGATAAAAAAAGAAATAGATACCACGAAAAAGTTCGTTAAATAGAAAATGCACTTCGCTATTTGGAGGTTATTTTACGAAGAAATTAGCAAAATGTTCTTGGTTCCAAAGAAAAGTTCAAAAAATAGAGGTTCGTTAAATAGAGGTCCGACTGTAATTTTATTTCATCTTTTTAATCAAGTGCGGAGGCTCTTTACTGTCATCTCATAATATTTCCCGCACATTAAATTATTTATTATTAAACTTATTGTTCCTTTTTAAGCCAGTGTTTCAATTCTAACTTGAAAAAGTACGTAATTCCATTCAAATTATCTTCAATGGAAAATATGTTTTTTTTCTACTTAAATCCTGTTGGTAATGCTTAACAGTTTATTTACCCAATTAATAAGTTTATCTACTGCTGTCTTTTCAATACATTTATCTATTAAGTAACATCAGTTTTCCCTCAATTTCTTTAGTAACTCAGTGTTTTCTGGCAGCTTCTACGGCTCATTATTATCTAATATCTAATCCTCTAAAAAATGAAAAATTTGGTTTTGTTTTGTTTACATTTCAAACTTTCCGGAAGTAGCATGTTCCTACTACGATTTGAGTTTCATTTGTGAATTTCCATTAAATAAATAATTACTTATTCTGGTTTACAGAAGTGTTGTCTATTTTAACAATATATTTCGTCTGAAGAAAATGGTAATTTATTAAAAATTGCCTGGCTTCCGGAGTCAAGTTTTGTTTGTTTACACAGGAAGTGAGTTTAGATCCCATCCACGGTAGTGAGATCGGGATGTTCTGGAGAAGAAAAAAAAACTATAATTACTTAAGAATTTACCTTTTAACGCCTTTTTTTAAGCCTAAGAGTTAGAAATAAAGAAAAGCGTACAATATTTCTATCGTATTCAATTATTAATAAATAATTACATCATTGTTGATAATGTTTGAAAAAGTACATTTTAATTTGTCATAAGAGAGTAAAGATACATTCTTTACAAGATCAGTAAACTCAGTGGGAAGCATTAAAGAAAGAGGCAGAGCGTCGTAATAAGTGCTTCGATTCATTCAACTCCGTAATTACGTTCCACAGCTTGACAGCAACACAATACAAGAACGCTACTGACTCAGTGGTTGATGGGCCTACTGATTTTGTTGCGAGCAGAGAAGGGAAATCATATTTAATTAGGTACAAGTATCCACAAAGTAAATATGGTTGCAACTATGAGAATTCAAGTGTGGTGATTTGACGGCTTCAATTCCCATCCGTAATCTGTAATAGATGGGTAAAAATCACGCCATTGAATTTTTTAATAAATAATTATAATACTACGTTTATATCCTTTCTCAATTCATTGTTAACATGGTATTTGTTTAAAATGAATGTTTAATTAATGATTATTTTATGCTGACAAACCGAACTACGTAACCACCGAACTACTGTTAAAAAAACTTGATGCGAAACGTAAAACTGATGCGTTTTAATGTACGACGCTTGATTTTAAGGACATTTTGTTTTACCAAAAGGTTATTTATTTATTTACGAGCTGTGCCCCGCGGTTTCACCCGCGTTAAATTCGGCCCTTCTCGGTAATGTTTGGTTTTCGGTAATGTTTGGTTTTCGGTAATGTTTGGTGCGGCCAAGCCACCCCGCCGCACCCGTTGGTTGACGTTTATGTTTACTGCTCCGCTCCTATTGGTCGTAACGTGATGTTGTACAGCCTATAATCTTCCTCAATTAAACGGGCTATCTAATGCAAAGAGAATTTCAACTCGGACTGGTGGTTCCTGAGATTAGCGCGTTCAAACATACAAACTCTTCAGCTTTGTAAAGTAATATATAAGATATTTTGTGAGGTTGTGATAACTGTAACAATAGCGTGTCTAATACTTCAAATTGAGAAGTTATTAATCAGTTTAAGAAATTTTGTAACTTAGTTCTAAGGATATCTGTAAATATATCGTTAAATAACTGAAATAATAACGCACTAACTGGCATCATTATTTAAATGTTAAGTCACATATTTGACTAAATTGTAGTTTATTTTCAGGGACAACTGCATTTAAAGATTTAAATTGACTTAAAGATTTAAGAACAAAAGAAGCAAAAATATATATTTTTATAGAAATTAGCTGATATAGAGTATGCTGCAGTGTTTTCAGAGAGTCAAGGTGGCAGCTAAACAATGACAATGTCAAAATCCTCTTCATTTACAATTTTTCAACATATGGCAGTCATTTATAAAGGCTTTAAGATTGTTCTTTAAGATTGACTTCTTTAAGATTGGCGGTGCCACCCTTGAGTCTATTAACTTGTCAATAATTTACATAAGTCATTTTTTTTTTAGACATACTGGTCCATCTGATCAGTAGAGACCAATGTTTCCCAACTATTTTTTTTGCTTTGCAATATTAAATTTTATCTTGAACCCCTTTGACAGTTCTCAATGAAGATAAAAGGTTTTTATCTGTATTGTGCTAAAAAAAAAAAACTATTTTTAGTTTATTACAATACTTTTCTTATTGGGAAAAATTGTTTGTTACAATTAAAATTATGCCAATGCAGAAATTCTTTTAGTTCTAACTTTAAGTTCACATGCATAGTTTGTGTAGTGAAAAAGATTATTTAATGCTTTTATTTTTAATACCTCATCACCGAAGTACCTTTCTCTCCCACTAAATCCAGTAATCCTATCTTCCCAACTCAAAATAAATACAGGGTCACAGTTAATTACGCGATTGATAGTGACGTAGATTCTGCGAAGAGCAGCTATAGTTTGCATCCGAGGATATTTTAATACCGAGCACTGGTGGTTAAGGCCTTGGGTGCTTCTTCCGCCAAAGAGTCTGTAAACGACGCGTCTGGTGTCTGTAGTCAGCGAAGGGAAAAGATCTCGGGTTTCTGTCGAGGAAATACACAGAGAGAGACAAGCAACTGTTTGCGTGGACATCTATGTTTTGCCAAGACGGGATTCGGAGAAAGGGGAAAAAAAAAAAGTTACGAGGAGAAGAAGAGTTCCTCATCTCAAGGACACTATCATGGGGATTTATATTTTCCTGCTGTTGACAGAGGCTGTTTCTCTCCCCTACCACCTCTGCCTCCCCATCTCCAATGTTCCCCAAATGATAAAAAGAGTGAGAGGAAATACAGGGTAAGCCTACAATATTTATCGGAAATAAAGCTTTAGAAAGATAATTGTTTTGAATTAAAAGTGTAGTTGGCGAGGAATCAAGAGCTGTCTTAAAGTTCATTTTTCTCTGTCTATCCGATTTATTTCAGATGTTTCAATGAAACTGATAATTACGGCAGAATTAAAAGAAGAGTGTCAAATAGCGGCCATTTTTTGGCGCCGCAAATGGGCAGGTAGAGTCTCCTCAACTGTTAGCAATGATCTGCCCTCACCATCCATAATCACGCTAGCGAATCACATTTGGAGCATTGAAAAGAAAAGAGGTGATTCGATATCTAGGGGAGTGTCGCCCTAGCAAAAATTTATGATTTTGATGTTCATCTCGTCTTTGGTGTCTTGGAGACGAAGCCGTTTCGCTGTATGTGATGTTTTGAGCTAACAAATTGCTGAGATTCAATTAAAAAAAAAGGAAGCTTGATACGAATTAGATGCTGTATTTTACAGAGGTAAAGATGTTTCTATTCTTTTCCTTTCAATGTCGTATTAGTCGTCTTTTGCGTTTGCAAATACATGACATTACTACAAAGTGCTAATACGTGTAAGTATTTCGAATCCAGATAAGCATTTCGAATAGAGCCTCCGTAGATTATATACAGGGTGTGCTGCCAAACTTATCTCCAAGATGTGAACGATGCAACAATACAGAAGTGTAGCCGTACAGTCGCTCAGTTTCACATAAAGTGCTCGATGCTTACAGGGATTTCATGGAAAATGAGTTGCCCACATGCCTGGAGGATGTTCCTTTGCAGAGTCGTCGTCACATGTGGTTCATGCATGATGTTGGGCCATCTCATTTCAGCCGTACAGCCCGACGACTTCTAAACCAACGTTATCCTGACCGTTGAATGGAAGAGAGGGACCAACAGCATGGCCTGCTCGTTCCCCTGATTTAAACCCTCTGGACTTTTTCTTATTGGGTTATTTTAAGCATTACTGTTCACCACACCGGTTCCTGATGCGCACTGCATGATCGCATAGTGGATAATTCGACATGTACCAGGCATCTTCGACCATGTTCGGCAGTCGATGGAACGACGTTGAGTTGCGTGCATTGTGGCCGGTGGAGGACATTTCGAGCACTTTCTGTGAAACTGAGCGACTGTACGGCCAACATCTCTGTATTGTTGCATCGTTCGTATCTTGGAAATAAAGCATTTCCAGACCCAGGTTTACATGACATTTATTCATTGTTTTGCATCATTGAATACAACCTTTAAGTTTAGCAGTACATTTCAGATACACCCTGTATATAGTTTGACATGTGCTTGGTATCAATTGATGCTACCTCATGTCTATAACAGGATCGACCACCAGAACTACAGTTCGTGGGATTATTAAAACTGTGCAATATGGTAATTTCATTGCGCGGTAATGTTAAGCGGTGAGATATCGACTAGTATATTAATTATATTTTAAAACTAGACTTGCCCGCGTGGATAAGGGACTGGTTGGTATTTCGGGATAATAGGTAATGTATATGTTGTCCGGGGACTATACCTGCCTATCTACAAAATTTAGCGCGATTTAAAACAGGTTCATGCGTTCATCGACAGGTTTGGGAAATTTTTCATTGAGATCCGAATTTAAAACTGTTTAAAACGGCGCTAACGACCTCTATCGATAGGTTTGGGAATTGTTTCATTCACATTTGTGGTGCCTATCCTATGGGAACTACTTGATCGTCCGGGATGAAAAGTAGCTTATATCCTTCCCCGTGTCATAGACCACCTGCATGCAAAATTTCAGTCTGATCCGTTGCGCCTTTGAGGCGTGATTGAATTACAAACAAACTTACAGATTTCCGCTTTTATATATTTTATAAAATAAAATATCATCGTATATCACACATGACAAATCTCCCACAAAAGATGATATAAATCTGGATTATATTGAGAAGAAACTTCCAATTAAACGACGATAGGAAATTGTTTGACAAAAATACGAAAGTTTTATAGTTAATAATTACAAATTACGAAATTATCAATCGTAAACAAATACTTAAAAAAGTATTAAGCAGATCTGAAGGACAGCATTAGACGCCGTGTGCTGGCTGTTCCAGTTGACATATTACGTTCTATTGTAGAAAATGCTGTTCTTCGAATGGAAACTGCTGTTGACCACAGTGCT
Organism: Thereuonema tuberculata; assembly: GCA_023159025.1. Lineage (NCBI taxonomy): Eukaryota > Metazoa > Arthropoda > Chilopoda > Scutigeromorpha > Scutigeridae > Thereuonema > Thereuonema tuberculata. The sequence goes on from JAFIDM010000004.1 coordinate 5,609,478, forward strand.
CGAGGACACGTTGTACAACTGCAGCGCTGATCAAGGGATTTGTGCTGCCACAGGGCCATCTAGTGACAAATTTTATAAACGTTTTATGTTAAAAGAATCGCGAGCGCATCCGTTAAGTACCTATTGTCCAAATTTCTCTTCATTGAGCCGTAGAATTTGCACCAAATGCCTAAGTAGGGGATACATTAAACAATCCTGTATTTCAAAATTTTGTCAGAACACTTATTAGACAGTTATGGAATGAAATGAAAATAATAAACAAAGAGAAGTAAAATGATAATAAACAGTTGGATTTACTATAATTAGAGGCATCTGGGAAGTTCAGACACTTTTTTGATATACATGTTAGATTTTCTGATTGGCATGAAGCGAACGTCTAAAATCCATGTTGTTTGCGTTTTTCTTGAGATTGAAGAACCGACAATGACGATATTTGACAATTAATTAATGGAAACTCAAGCACTGATTACCTGAAGAGATACATCAAAAGAAAAACAAAATTACTTGAAAGATTGAAAACATTTTTTTCATCCCAAAGTTTTCAGCGTAAAAAGATTTTTTTTTTTTTATTTGATATCATGTCCGAAACATGAGTGGCGTTTGAGAAAGGGCAGTGTGTAAACTAGTTAGTCATGCCCTTTCCATGTGAGCGACCAACATAGGTAAAGTCCTGTCCATCCGTCCGCGTCTGTCCACCCTAACAATTCCAGAACGGAAGGTCGGATCGACAAACGGACTTCACCATTGTGTGCAGAGGCCAATACAACGTAGGAATAGGGTATTATGGAGCCAAACCCCTCCTCCCCCCCGAGAGATATTTGGCATTGTTTTCATTGGATTTCCGCTATTAGCTTAAATGTTAGAAATGCAACCATCGCATTTCAGTTGTCAGCTATACCTTGATTGGTAAGTTGTCGGACTCAGAGGCTGAAGGTTGTTGGTTGTCGTTCGGATCCGTGTATGTACTGCTGTTGTTGTTTTTGTTTTGTTTTTTCTCTTAATTTGTTTTTCTCAATGTCCCCAATGTCTTGGATTTTTTTTCTTCTTATTTTCCTAAAAAGTTGGATAAAAACACCCAAGTCTAAAACACAGAATGTAAAAACAAATACATAAGGGAAGCTTTTGGGATCGTTGCGGCCTTCTTTGTCAACCTCAAGTGTTCTTATTTTCCTAACTTTTTTTTTTCATTATTTTTCCTTACGTTAATGTACTTCCTTTTTTTTTGTTATTATTTTTAATTTTTTTATTATTATGGGTCGCCTTTAAATTTATGCTTTAGCACAAAATTATATTCACTTGTTTTTAACTTCTTTGTGTGCTTTTGGTAATTACGTTTTTAAATTTAAATTTATTGAAATTCTGATTTTTTTTTTGATTTTTTTTTCATCCTGAAGAACACTAAGATTTTCGAACTTGTTGATCTGAAACCATCTCCGACGCTTTTCCTATCAATTGCCAAAATGTAGCCCAATCGGTGAAACAGCTTCAGATATTATTAAAAAAAAAAAAAAAAAAATTAATACTTTTAAAAAAAAAAAAATCTGATTTAAGAAAATTGTCCACTTTTCTTAAATCAGTGGACAATTTGTACATAAGCATTTCCGTTTTGAATTTGTTAGGACATTTCGAACCGTTGTCATTATTAATTTTATTTTATTTTATTTTACGGTATTTTAATTGCTTTTCTTTTTTTCAGTTAAAAATGATAATACGAAACATTATTTTGATATATTTAATACGTGTTATTTACATACATAATATTTATGCTTTTCAATAAAACACTGAAGAGAAAAAGGTAATTTTAGACAAAGTTTTATTGCCGTTCTTAAGTTCGCTAATTGGTGTTTGAATTTACTTTTAGTTATCAAAAATTTTAAAAGACTTTTCCAGATTTTTTTTTTAATGCATTGGATTAATTGTTAAATAAGAATTTTTATCCCTAAGTAAAGTAGTGTCAATCCCGGTCCTGAAGCGACTTTAAATAAGTATGAGGATTGTAATCTGTACAAGGATTGGTAGAAACAGGATTCTGATACTATAACAATATAACAGTTAAATAGTTTCAGCTATTGTATTTTAATTTTAAGCTGCTCTTAATTTTATTTTACAGGTTTGTGGTTTTCTTGTCGTTCTTTTGTTAAAAACCTAAAAACAATATTGAAACCAAAAAAATCTTTTAATCATACTTTCTTTTTTTCTTCGTAAAGTTCAAAATGGCGATTGCAGGAATTTTCAAAACCTGAATTCAATACGAAACCGACAGATGACAGCATTTCAGCAATTAATTTTACACTGTAAATAACCTTCAGAATCTGTTCGTCGAATGAGTTTATTGATTTTCGTTGAAGTCCATCATCCACTTTTTGATTTGTGTTTGACGAACAGCAGAGAGGGGCCTTGGAATTGTGTAGCTCAGACGAGGTCTAAAACTTGTCGGTTCCCAGAATAGCGAAAGCCGAAATAGATTCTCTTGACGTCGTCCGAGATGAGCTAACTCGAGTGATTGTCAGGCGAACAGGCTTTTTGCTTTTCTTCTTCCTTTCCAACACACTTGTTATTTCTCCATTAGAGTGAAGCGTAAACAAACTAAAGCTTTACTCCACCAACCAATTGCCGTGGGCTGATATTAAAAATGGCTGCCGATGACAACAGTTTCTTCCACTAAAAATACAACAGCCGCGAAGTACTGGGCATGATTTACGCTCACGATTCGACATAAGCTTACGGAAATGGACTATTACTAATATCGTATTTCCTGGCGTAAATCCCCATTAACAGTGTGGCTTTATTTATATAGGAAGTTTTCTAGCTCTACAGGATTACGATGTCTTTCAGCACTTGGATCCACGATCCACATAAGATCTATTCAGAAAACAATCAAGTCGAAATTGAAAGTCATTTAAAGCTGATGCCAGTGTTCCTATTTTTTTCTCTGCTACTTTTATGTTCTTTACTTTTGTCGTTCATTGCATCCATTTTCTTTATGAACAAAGCAACCGATCTTCGCCAATGGGAGTTCTCCGTTATGGTCGTAAAGATAGACTACACAGTATTTTTTTAGTTTTTTTTTATTTATAAGCAGAACCTTAACAGTCTTAGGAAACACGTGCGCGTACCATTGTTTTCTTTTTTGTCTTTCAAAGCTTTTTTATTTTCTCTTGGTTCCTCGAAAGCACCCAGCAGCTTCTGTGCGGTCTTCCCCTTCTGTCCAGACTACAGCTGTCTGCGAAGATATGTGGTCGTAGCTAAATGACGACAAGTGACGTCAAAGGTTTAACCTCGATCCCTAGTCTTTTATTTTAAATCAGAAGTTTAGATGCTTAGATCTCCAGACTTTCCTCTAACAGCAAATAATCATTTCATATATTAATATTTTTAAGGTTTTATCTAAAGTCATGGACTTAGCTGAGGATTGTGGAGACAGAGGAGCCTTTCTCGAAATCTCGAAATCAAATAGATTAACCCTGTTTTCTTTTGTTAGGTTCGATAGCAAGTTGAAGGGAACTTGCCCCTCCCCGAAATAAAATTCAAAATACGCCCTGTCATATCATTCATGAATGCAACGAACAGATGAAGTTTCTATTTTTCTCAGAATCCGTCGAAAATCGGAGCCAAGTATTTAGCTTCGATCGCTAAGATTTAAAAAGAGAACAACCAAAGAATAAATTTATAATGATATATTTATATATATATGTTATATGTAATGATCCTACGTGTATGCTTACCTTCGAAAGTTAGCAACGCCAAACTTTAATATCCACAAGGTAAACATTCACATATGATCTTTTTTTTTTTCTAACTCGGCCTCCTAAATACGGTCCCCTTTTTAAAGTAGATGGAAACAAACAGCACAAAGTTGAAACCAATCTTTACAGTTCCTTTCTTCCAAGTGAGTTGGTGTCATTCTGATCGTAAAACTTCCTATAAGAGTTGGGTTTTGGCTTCGGCTCCATTACTATGCATTCAGGTTACAGTAAGTCAATTGGAAGTCATTTTACTTAAATTGAATAGCTTCAGTTTACCTGTAAGGTGACAGCTTCTAGCTTAAGTATTTTTGTTGTTATTGAATCAGACCGAATGATGAACAGCTTTTATTTCAACCTAAAATGGAGGGACTTTAATCCGTATTGGCCTAACTCTATCTCAAAAAGCAAATTATTGGGGAAATGGTTTGAAAGGTTTGGTGGTCGTGTACACAAAAAAAAAAACAGTATACACTTTGTTGCTGTAATTTATATAGTAAAGAAATTAGCAATATAAATTACAGCAGCAAAGTGTAAGTTATTTTTTTTGTACACGACCACTAAACCATTTCCCCAATAATATGCTTTTTGAACGTTAGGCTTAAAAACCCCTCAAATTGTCTTCTAAACCTTTTTTAGTTGTAAATCTTATTTTTGTTGCGATATTTATTAAGCGATATCATAAACGTTGAATTACTTTTGTTATCCGCTTTTAAGCCATCGTTCTCTTACGGGTAGGTATCTTAATTAATGATTGCTAATAGAGAAATAGTAGCAATTAATTGATGGGTAAAAATGATTCATGTTTACTTGAAATTAGAGCTGGTATAGGCAACTCTGGTTTATCTGAGGCTGTTAGGTAAATTATGTACGAGATTTCAATCAATATGAGCTGGGCCGTCCTAAGGTAAAAGGAAGTAACTGCAAATTTTCTGACTTTTCGTTTTCTGCATTTTTTACGTAAGGAAGTATCTTCACATCTTCCAAAGCAATTTGGTAATGATCTGCTGTTAAGTATATCCCCTATTTCGATGATCAAAGATAGCAACTGACTCACAATATGCTTATATCTACGGTCAAAGGCAGCAAATAATCAGTTTTCAAATTGCTAGTTGCTTCCTTTTACCTTAGCACGGCCGAGCTGTACTTAAAATCCCCTTCAAAATATAACGAGAACTGCAAACAAAGCATTACTGTCGCTTGAACGAATCAGAAAGTGACAATTCGTAAGTCAATTGTCGTGACGTTGAAATCTGCTGGGAGTTCATGCGAAGATGTCAGAAAGTTTCATGACATCTCAGTCGATAAATTCGGGTAATTGGATACGATTGTAAATTATTGATAGGTTACTTTCTGCAATTTATTAATCTTGTATAAAGTTTTGCTTTATTAACATCCATTTATGCCAAAGGGTAAAATTCATGTTGGTTAATCCTTTAAAAATTCTTTGTAAAGTAAAAAATACCTTCATCAAAATCTTAAAATTGCAATTTTAAGTTAGCTAAGCACGTCCATCTGTCTTTATATAGCTGAAGCACCCTTTTCTTCTAAGAATCTAAGATTTTATATTGTTTTGGATGAATTCTGTATTGATTGTGATGCAAATTGAATCATAGCTAAATATGAAGTTTAACTCTCCCAATCTTAAAATGTCTTAAAGATTAGTAGTCTAAAGTTATTTTGTCTATAAGGCTGCTTTGTTCTTGCTTTTGACTCGGATGAAATGCCAAAATCACTATGTATTGTTTATATCTTCATAAACATACAACTAGATCCAAACATAATTATCTAATAAATTTTCAATTTGAGCCGACAAAAGTGTGTAAAACGTTTCTGTCTATTTAAAAAAAATTATATTTACATCTTTTAAGTACACATCGTTTTTATGGAATTACAGGCATACCTCGCTAATCGGCGCCTCGTTTATCGATGCCTCGCTTATCGATAACAAAAACTGTGCTTCGCTATTGGACGGTTTTCATTAGTTGCCCCTACCCTGTTGTATAAGCAGGGTGTGCTTGTATATCTTTTAGGCTAGTGTCACACTGTGCTTTTCTGCCGCTATAGCTTTGACGAATGTGATTTGACTGGACCACATCTACGAGTAACACTATCCCGTTAAAACGGACAGCGGGACAAGAACTCAGTAAAAAGTCAACGTGGAGAGTTGTTTGTATTATGATATTGTTGAAATTAAAGATTATTTGGCCCATGAAGCAGAGGAATTATTGTAGGAGCTGATACATCAGAGATATTGGGTTTATCTTCTTAAAGCTGAACGGGTATCAAATTCTCTTAATTTATTATAAAAAATTAATGGATTATATATTATATGTATGTTTACAAGTGAACGTAAAGATAAATAAATTACTAATATCATCCCTCTCTGCTACGTCGAGCTCCAGTCAATTCTCGTAGATGATTTCGCCAATTTCTGTCCATGATCTATCTCGATAATTTATATCAAATACTCTTTCGACCCCTTTTTCCACAGTGGTGAGTCTCATGAATGAACGCAATAAATCTATCCATATCAAACATTTTTAACGTCAAATATAAGATTGAGTGGGGAAAGCTGAAAAAAACAAAAGTAAAAAATGGACATGAAAAAATTGAGAAACTAGAAAACTCTGCTGGTAAACGTTTAGACAGACACCGTGCACTCAATTACAGTGTTTTCGCGTTCATCCGTTTATGCCTTCACCTCGCCACACCGCAACAGGATGTGGCAGCATTTGGTAGTTGCTGCAAAACCGCACACGTGAGACACCTCCCATTGAAAAGCGTGTGTTGTTGTCATCTCTTCAAACCGGAGCGTTTTAAACGCAGCGGCAGAAACGCATAGTGTGAAGTCAACCGCATTATGATCTTTCTTTTTACTTATTTTAATCTTAACCATATTTATCAAAGACTAAACGTTTTCAAAACTGGTAAAACATGTAAGAAACACAAATGCCTCGATTCGAGATCTTATTATGGCAGGTGAACTCCTATTTTTGTTTAGTAATCTATCTGTTATTCCGAAACTAGATTATTGTAATTAGAAACGTTTTACGTATTTCTTGAAAAAAATTCTTGAAAAAACCGTCTCTCGGCGGTGAAACTAGTCGATTCCTTTGTATATCTTGTGTTTTTTTAAATAAATTAATTGCATGTTTAAACTAATCAGGTGTATGGCTTCATTAATGCGTTTAGATTATTGTAATAAAAATGAAAAAAATGAAGCTCAATTATTCTGCAAAATAATTGTATCTTTCTAAATTAGAAAGATAATTTCTTTATGTTTTTCATATCACTTACCTGATATAAATTCCTTCCTAGGATCGTCATTTCCCCGCGTACTTGAATTTGAAACAATTCATTTGCTAATGACTCCCACACAGTGTCAAACACCTCTGAAAGAGATTTCCCTCCGTAATAAATAGTTCCCAACTCGGATGAGTCGTGGGAGCTTTAATGGAAGAGATGTAAGACGGCTAATCGAATACATGTAATGTCTCTACACAATTTTTCTCTCAGACCACAGATGTGTCAGGATTTTGGAACCGAGGGCGGGAGAATTATGATAATCCAAAGTAAAAATAAACAAGGTAGGGATAGTGATTAGTAAACCAATCACAGTGCTTCGCAACGGCTTATGAGTCACCTTTACTTTAGAATAGACTGCCGGGGTGTCTAGAAAATGCTCGCGCGAGTTTGTTTGCGACCCCATGCTATCTTATCCACCCCTATTTATATGGAATAATCGTCATTCTTAACTCAAACCTTGTTAATACACTGAATTCCTAATAATGATTTAAAAAAAAAAAAACTTAAGTTGATGAGGGGATCGAACCCACGACCTTCGTGTTATTAGTACGACGCTCTAACCAACTGAGCTAACAGGCCACCTTCACATTCAACATTCAACATTCAGGCCACCTACACCTGAGCTAATAGAAGCCGTTGCGAAGCATTGTGGGATATGTGTCCACAGACTGACAAACCCGGGCTGTAAGGCATCTTTCAGAAGCCTAAAAAGGTTATGTTATTTTTTTTTTAGAAAGGGGAAAAAGGATTCCAAAGAATACAATGGCTATCTAAACAAAAGAAATTATGTCCAGAATGCCATATTTTTTTATTGTCGAATGTAGTGAAGATATTAGACGTGAAACACATCCATTTCCCACTACATACTAATGTCACGGAAATAAGAAATTGTGTACGTTTGTCTCAAGTCCAATTTAACTGTTAATCATGTTTAAAGGTTATAGTCGGTAGGATGAATTTGAAGAATTTGAATATTTAAGCGGTTCTGATCAGGTGACTTCAAGTGGTTTAAGAAAATACAATATCCTGAAAATTTGAGCTCTCTAGTATTATCCAGGCCGAAGCTATGAGGGTTCGAAAATACGACGAAACACTTCCAGAAAAGGTACATAGTGCCCTTCCTGCCTTCGGCTCGTCTTGGCGGGGGCACTGCCGTGCCCCCAGATAACCAGTGTAAGATCTTGTGGTCATTCTGTTTGTTGGAAACTTCTAAGGAAAAAAAAAATATCAACATCCCGTGGGAAATGCTGAAGATTTGGAAGAACTTGTAAAGAGATTTGCAGAATAGGTTAACATCTTTATCTTATTGTGACCCCATTTCAGGATCTATTACAATCTGGAATTCATTTGCCATGTTAATTGTCTCGTTTCTAACTGTAACTGAAGAACAGGAGTCGAAATGTTATTTGAATCAAATCAAAATTAATTGTAATTCGGAAAATACATCTTTATTTATATTATGATTTATTTCCTAATATATTTGTATATGGTATTAAATGTAAATCGTTTTTTAAAATCGTTGTATTTGATATCATCAGCTGCGTATGTTCACAAAGAATAACCAATAATAGTTAATATAAAATGCCCTTCAATAATTTGATCCATATTTCCATCGTTTACTTTCTTGGAAGTTAGTAAATGCTTATGTTTCTGTTTCTACATATTAAGACCTTCAGGTAAAATCCACGATTAAGAACAAACGCTACAAAGACCAAAAGCCACATCCTTGAGTTGCACTGACATCTGACTTCTTCGGCCACTTGTTGGAATGCGTGAACAAACAATTAGGCCTATCATCTTCTAGTGCCGAATGCGATGTTTGGCCATGAACTGTTATCCCCTTTTATCGCCTGCCTGCGAATCCGGATTACGAGAGAAAAGGATTATCGGATTGGTATGAGTTTCCCCTCCCACATCTCTCTCTCAAAGCGACCAAGGTTCCACTCGAACAGCTTGTGCTGCCTTGAATCGAGAAGTTGTCGAATTGGGTCAAGGCCCCCTGGCGGACGCTGTGCCTCAGTAGACCGAAAGACTCCTGCCCGCGAAGCGAGAGGCGAAGGCTTTTTTTTTTTTTTCTTTGCCGCTTTAAATTACTCGACATTCCCCAGTGTTTGATGACACGCTTGTTTGTCCGAACACAATGGCAGTGAATGGGGATTATGCCTTGGGTAAACTTGTCAAGGATGGGCCAATTGATTCGTTTGGCCAAAGAATGATGCGCCGCGTTGTTCTCAAAATTGCCTTCATTATGGAGAGGATGAGATGATGATTTGACACAGTTATTCAACTATTTACTGGATTAATCGATTAATTTATTCGCTGTAGCAGAAAATCCAAAAGCATTAAGCAATTTTATTTCATTTTAAACATTTTTTTTTTTATTTTATTCAGACATTAATTTATAAGAATAGTAATTTTTGTTATAATTTCAATTGAACAGTCAAAATTCATTCAATAAGCTCCAATGATAGATTTTTGTTTCCTCCAAATAATTATTGAAATTTTGCAAATTTAATTTAAAAAAATATAAAATTTAAAGTTAAATTAAAAAATTAAAACACAATGTTTCATTAGTCCAAGTTCGATTGGTTTATTTCTAATGGGAAAGGAAGCAGATATTTGTTTTTAAGGTATTATCCATTGAAGTTCACAATATGCTTTACCGTATAGTACCGTATTGTCCGGCGTATAAGACGACTGGGCGTTTAAGACGACCCCCAATTTTTCCAATTAAAATGTAGAGTTTGGGATATACTCGCCGTATAAGACTACCCCTCTTCCAACGCACACCAAATAAAAATTAAAAAAACATCAGATTTGATTTCATTATGGTAATTTTAATTCAAATGCTTATGACATGCAGATACTTAGCAGGAAAACTGTCAATTATAAACATAACACTATTTGTCATCAAACATGTAAACATAAAACAGTGCAAGTGGATTAAACTTTTCCTTTAAAAGCGATGTACCTTACCGGCGATTGGCTGGTTGTTGTATACAATGCCTGCTTGGATTGGTCAGCTCTCTCTGTCTCTAAGTAACTGTAGCTTTGTTTATTCTGGTGCATTATTTAATGCTGCATTTTTTTAGAATTTCACTAAAATCATAGTATTTCTTAACTGTAATCTTGTTTATTCTGTCCCCGCTCTATCTCTTTTTTCCATACCCCGAGCGTCCCGGACGCCTGCAGCTTGTTCCGCCCTTCACTTACACATTCCCGTTCAGGCTCACCCTCACCTCGTCATCGGGACCGGGTTAAGTCACTTCTTTCCACGAATCCTGGTGAGTGGAGTTTCTTCTACCGTACTTGTACAGCGCCGTCCTTGCTGCTTTCATACGGTTGCCGCATACGGCGGGGATGCGGCCGCTGCCGTTTTTGAGCTTCCCCCCACCATATGCGGCGACCGCAGATTCTCCAGTTCGGCTCGGAAGTTTCAGCACCCGGCGTATAAGACGACCCCCGACTTTTGAGAAGATTTTCCTGGTTTAAAAAGTCATCTTTTACGCCGGACAATATGGTATTTTTTTTTTCGTTTTCTCTAAACTACTGGTATTCAAATTTGTTTGTTTGCATACACTCTAATATATCTTATCTTTAACTAACAAGTAAGTACCCCCAAGGTTCTTGAAGTCTTCAGTTTACCTATCCTGCGTAAAATTCTAATAAAATAAAATTCTATGGCAGGCATTACACGGGTGAAAATTGGGTGGTTCTGTGCAGGATGTTGGCTAGGAATTTGCTGGTCTTCGCGTGTTTAACCGGTTTCCCATCAAGGTATTTTGAGGTCTTTCGACCCAGCATGATTACATCCACCCATCTGAAAATCACGTGAAAGCCTCGTTGTTGACGAGATCCCAACTTTGACACTATCGACGGAATCGATTGAAGCTTGGTCTCTTAGCACTTGGCAATTACCATCATACCATGTTTTATTTACGAAAATAAACATTGATTTATATAAAAATCATTTATTCAATGCATCGAATAGGCGAGACAATGTTTTTAATTAATTAAAACAGAAAGTATTTAATTTTTTCATCATTTTGTATTTATTTGTTTTCAGTTTCGATATTTCTCGTTAAATCTCGACAAACGACGATATATTTTCGAGATTTCAAGCGCTGACCGATTCATATTTTCAGACCGGAACTCTTTTACGAATTTGGTTAATAATGTAGATTAGAGAAAACTCACCGTCGGAGGCCTCTTTAAAAATAAATTGTTTCAATGTTCACTTTCCAAAAAATAAGATACAGACACTTCAGGGCTTTAATAACTGTTTTCTTCTCTATTTTTCTTTCTTTATTTTTGAGTTTGGAGGAGTGGGTTAGTCCCTCCATGCGCCCCTGATAATATGTATAGGATTTAATTTTACAGGGAAGTCTCCCGAGACCCTGTCTAATCAGCCAATAACTTCCTAAATAAAGCTATTATTTAACTTCCTAACAATAATAGCTTTTCTTGCTGCTTTTCGGAGGGATAATCAATATCAATATCAATTCTTTCATGTTAATCTAAACATCTAACCATAAAAAAAAAATCCATCATAATTTTTTAATGGATTCATAAAACTCATAATTCAAAATGGCCGGAGAAAGATTGAAAGGACTCCTTTAACACTCCCCAACCTCATATACCAGCGAATGACAATAATTCCTAACATACCTTAAAAAAATCTCTTTTAGAACATCTTGAGGCTGTTGTTCAGTAGCTAATAATGTGGTAAATTTAACTCTCTTTGTATTAGATCACTTTAATTACGAAGATCACTCTAATGTGTAAAATTCAAAGTCAAACAGCGATCTAATTCGAGTCGAAACAATATCTATCTAAACAGTAGATTTAAGGTATTAAATAATGTACAATAACATGCTGTCATAAAAGGAATAGAGTTTTCTCATTGTTCTCATGTTTTTTCCGAAGGAAAAGGAACAGGTTCGAAGTTCCTGTGATGGATCGCAAATTGTCGTGTGATCTTAGTAACTTTCTCAAGATACTTTTGTCCCAAGTATGATGTAGAAACGTGTTTTATCAGTTACTAGCAATAATACCCGGGCTTCGCGCGGGTTACAAAAAAGAGTTGTCCTGAAGTGGATGACGCAGAAATTGTAATTGTGGGATCACTTTGAAACTTTTCCAGTTGGTAAAAAAAAGGCCCGTGGTAATTACAAATTACGTTGTAGACCTGCTACCGTCGCTTCATTCCGGAAGCAGTGGATACATAACATAAAAAAAAAAACCGCTTTATTTCTTTAAAAAAAAAAGCAAATTACTTCAAATAAACTAAAAAATGAAACTTAGAATTAAGAATACTCATGTCAAATTTCATGTGTGCAACTCAAGCGGTTTCGGAGACATGCATACATGTAGTAAACCCCCCCCCCCCCTTATACTTATGATCCTAATATCGGAAATTCGTTGAATACACTTGATTTTGACGAAGAACACTCACGTAAAATTTCGTGTTTGCAAATCAAGCAGTTTCCGAGATACGCATACCTTGAAGAAAGATTGTCTCCCCCGTTTACACCTCTTAGGATCCGAATATCGAAAATTCGTCGAATATGTATATTTTAGATTTTGACAAAAAACACTTAAATTTCGTGTTTCCTACTAAAGAGGTTTCAGAGACATACGGTACCCTTCAAGAATGTTTGATTCCCCTCCACCTCCACCCCTTTTTACACCCCTTAGTCCGGATCCGGGTTTTCGTTGCTCGTGCATTATTCTGGGATGCATGTGAACCTCCGTGGCAAATTTGGTAAAAATCCGTTCAGAAATGGCGACGTTGTTTCAAGACAAACAAACACAAAATATAGATTTCAGCAGTGAATAGAGAAATGTTCCTATGTTAGAAAAGCTTATCTCAGAAAGAAAAAGAAATAGATTAAAAGTGTAAATTAAAAGAAGAAGAGGAAGAAAAGCTTAAAATTAAGTAAATGAAATGAAGTTTTGTTCCTTTGTTTTGTTGTTCCTTTGTTTCGTTCTGTCGGTCGACGAGGGAAGAAAGCAGTTTGTTGCGGTGATGAACTGTGTGACTGGGCGTTGATCTGCTATTAGTCTACATCATCACAGGTTCAAAGGATCCTTGATCTTTCATCAGATCTCTTCCATCTTCATCAGCAAAGATGCCGCTTTTCCTCCTCCTTAATCATCTTCTCCATCAAAGACTAAAAAAAATTGTATCTGTTGAGTTGGTCCATGTACTGAATTGGAATTAAATAGTAGTTTTTCATTTCTCAATCTTTTGGAACGCATCTACTGACCAAATGAAATAGCACTTTTTCAATTTGTACTACAATATTAATTAAAACTTTTTTTCAGATAAAAATGGAAAAAAAAAAATTATTTAGCCTCAAATTTAAGCTGTTAACATTTTAAATACATTTTAAATGTAAATTTTTTCAATTGCCTTAAGGAAAGGGAAAAAAAAAAAAAGCTATTCTATTAATTTGAAGCCATTCTCTGTCATAAAAACTGCTTGAGCTGCTACATTTCCTAACGTCAAGCATTCACACTATCTGTCTATTTGTTTGCATAGACAGATATACAGTTGTTTCTTCTTCACCAAATTAAAACAGTTAAACCACAATTAATCTCCTTCAGCTATATATTAAAGATAATTTATTTTTTTTTTACTTCTAAATTAGTTCTATTGAAATGGAGTTAATAATTATATTTTTCTTCGTCTTTTTTTTCCTTTTTTATCTATGACATGTTTTAGTAACTAATTTATATGGGTGCCATTTTGTTTCAAGATGGCCAGACAAAAAAACGAAAGTTTTTTTTCTTAACTTCAGAACATTCAATTTCTGAACGTTATTAAGATTCAGAAATCCACGGAATGACCAACAGATGTTTTATTAATGTATGAAAGCAAGGTAATTTCCTTTAAAGGATAATTCTCAAAGGTGTTCGGCGTGTTAGGGAGGGAAGGATACCTTTTGTGTCTAGCCGCCAACCCCCCACCCCCCCCCCCCCCCAAAAAAAAAAAATAAATAAATAACAAAATAGAGCAAAATCTCTTCAATTGTGTTCTAAAGTCTCATTGATGGATAATGGCTTTAATGAGGATCACGAACAGACTTTGGAAAATACATAGATTTTTTTTTTTTTTTCGCTACTTATAAAAGTAACATTAACATTATAATACAACAATTAATTTCTTTAAGCTAAACGATTGGAAAAAAAAATACTTCCTGCATCGGAAAAAAAAATTCAAAATTAAGTTTTTATCTTAAAGATGTCGAAAGAGATTGTTATATTATGTTCTATTAATTTATTGTTTACGTTTATTGATCCTACTTTTCTTTGTAAGCAAGTAATGTCATCAACTAACATTTTTTTTCTTATTCTATCAGTAAAATAACCTGAGGAATGTACGACTCTGTTCTCGGAAAATATTGGATATCTTCTTTTCCTCAAAGAAAATGATGCAATATTTATTAAAGTTAGCTTCTGATGCATCTCCAAATGGTAAAGATCCAAGTGACTTGCGTATAAGGAATTACAAAGAGTCCGAATTCGGACAGATGTTCCCAAGGCATAATAAGACAGGGGCCTGCACTGAACAAGGAAATTAATGAGATAACGCAAGGTCAAAGCTCAACACTCCTCCTGGGTGGCTTTACCCATAAAATATCTCTTAAAGGATTCTTTCACTTTTATTTGGTGATTCATTTATCTGTCAATAAATCTATAAATCGAACGTTCAGTTCAGAAACACGTCATCTGAAGAACTGACTCCATTCGTTTTTATTTTATTTTTGTTGATGCTGTTTCTGCCTCTTTTGCTACTTCAGTCCTCACTTCTTTTGCCTTGATGTTCATTTGGATTCTTTTAATTTTCATAATTATTTTTCTTATAAAGATAATGAAAATTATGAAAGTAATGTAGTCCCCCCCCCCCCCGATTTGCTTATGTAAATTTTCTTCATCTAGAATTGAATAAACCTAATTCTTTCTCATTCTTGTCACCTGAAGAGGCCGGATGGACTCGCCGGCGAAACTTGTAGTGCTTGTATTTTACAATTGCACAAATATCTAATTATTTTTAATCTGCTCTGTGTGTTTTACCTCACTTAAAGTATCACTATATTTCGACACACGTTAAATTTCAAGGTCTTATTTGCTTATAAAATTGATCACTTTTCAGTTTTATTTCTAATCTAGAAATCTACAATAAAAATTGAAAATCCTCTTCAGAGAAGAATTTTCACTAATTTTCTTCGATTCCTTGAGATAAAAAAAAGCTATTTCTTGAGCTTAATACTTTTGTTTGTTTTTTGCTTTATTTCGTTTTGTTTTTGTTTTTTTTGTTATTTTTTTAAATAAAGAAAGGGATAGCCCTAAAGGATATATTAAAGAAAGGGAAATGCTGAGAATACATGATTTTTCCTTTACTTTCAGTATTTCTCGATTCATGTAAAAACCTTCCTGTAAAATGACATTGTTCTGACAAGACTAAAAGTACATTCAAATAAGACTACTTTTGATCCAAGAGTTGGGAAAGGAATAAAAGAGAAATCTTCTGTTGTCATATTCTGTTTGTTGATTCTATTTCATTTTGGCTCATAACTTAACATTCCATTGGATTTGTATCATTGCTGAAGTCATTAGTCTATAAAGTGATTTTATTAAAAACTTATTATTAAAGAATATAAATCTGAATTATAAGGAACTATATGTTGGTTTTGTTTCCGCGCAATAAAGCACTAAAGCATTAACGATAAATATATAGAAATATATAATAAATATATATTGATATATATAGAGTATAGAGTATTGATATGTATATATAGAGTATCTTTCCCTTGTAATTCCAGGGAGTCTGCTAGGGGTTCGCCGTCTTGGGAACACTAGCGCTCCCTGGAGCACGGATGCTTCGGCAACGAAGCTCGCACTTCGGTGCGAACCGACCACACACATATAGAGTAGCAGTTAGTTAACTAACCAAATAAATAATAAATTTTAGAAAGTCTGTCAGTTTATTGATCCGTGACAAACTTCAATGTAAAAGAATTTCTACGTATGTTTGTTTGCTGAAAGCTTGGGAATCAACTTGTTTGAACGTTATCTCAATTTTGGTCGTTATTCGTTTACGAAAAGTTAAGTTTGTTTTTTCTGTACAACAACTGGTGAACTTCTATGTATTGCTCGAGAAGAATCGGGACAAAATGAAGTGGATTAACTGATCAAATGAGAGTTCACTGAAGCGTTGTCAATGGTAATTAGTTGATAAGAATTCAACAATTTGATTTAAATATTCTGTAAAACATAAACGCCATGAAATTTATGTGTAAACTCTATTATTAAGAAATGTAAAAGGGTATGGGTTTAGGCTTAGTTCCCATCCTAAAGCTGTCCCATTTTATAGATGCAAATATTTTGCATCTATAACTGCCGGTTTCGGATAAAGGATTCTCAATCTGTAGTAGCCTATCCTGTGCTTACCTTGAAAATACAGTGCAACTTGGATAATTCGAACGTCTTTAATTAGAAATCGTAGTTAATTCGAAGATTTCTGTTAGTCCCTTGAATTTCTTATTAAATCAATGTTAAAAAATCGTGGATAATTCGAAGTTCAACTTCCTTAATTCGAAGTTTTTTATAAAAAATTTCGAACCATAACGACTTTCCTGCATTTAATCGTTAAGAAATTCGACACGTGACAACTGAAATCCCCTTCCCGCCACCGTTCGACACGTGACGCTTCAGACGCCATTCGAACTTCCTGCTGTCAGTGTCACCATGTCTTTCAGTAAACCACGCGTGTACAAGAATTTAACGTTCGCTGAAAAGGTCGCCGTCATTCGCGAGGTGGAAAAGGGTGTGAAGAAGAAATGCCAAATCGCCGACGAGTACGGGATAGCGCCGAATTTCGTCGGTACATTGAAGAACAAACCAACATAAGTGAAGCCGTTTTCCGTTCACTAAACATGCTTCATGATTTTGGTAACCTTAAGCGACTGAATTCTACAAAACAATCAGACATTGCACAATTTTTTGAAAAACTATAATTTTCTATATTGAATATAATATAGAATGTAATATACAGTACGTAGCTTACATAACATAAATCTTATTTTGTGTACATACATATAGTGTTTAAGTCTTTCATACCATGATCTTTCTGAATAAATATTTACTTATTAACAGAATAATCTTTTCAAGCATTTAGTGGACCTGAAATTAAAGTTAAAAGATGTAACTTGTTTAATTCGAAAACTTGGATAATTCGAAGTTGTAGTGGTCCCTTCAGCTTCGAATTATCCAAGTTGCACTATATTATTAACTTTGTCCTTAAAAAACCATATCCCTTATATTCAGAGAAGACTCCAACATCTATTAATTATCTTCAAGAACTTTGGCCATCTTATCCAGAGCGACGGCAGTAATACGTAAAAGAACACCTTTGGTTCAAATGTACAAGATTTATGACGCTGAATCAAATAAGACCTTATGTTTATGTTGTGAATGTGGATGTCAGGGAAGCCAAGCACTGCGACCGGAGTCTAGTGTACTAACCCACGGAAGTAACGACAAATGGAGAGAAAGTATGGTGGGAGAAGTGCAGGGGAAACGGCAAAACTCCGAGAAAACCTGCCCAAGACCTTAACAGCAAATATTACAAATTAGAATTAGCAAAAAAAAAAAATTCCAGAGTGAAGGTAAATGTTAATTAATACTTAAATATAAAACGCGAAAACCTGACAAAAAAGTGATAAATAAATAAATAAATAAAAAATTAACAAGCTGGCAGCATAGGCATTTTGAAAGGCAGGACTTCTGATTTTTATTTTTTTTTTCTGTTTAAGTTTAATTATGTGACTGGAAAATTAGGTTTTCTTATTTCTACTGACATTGGAACTAGAACACCGAGGCCAACAAAATTTAATACTCAAGGATAGAAATAATAGAACAAATTAAAGATTTTCAGATAACACAACGTTAGTTCACGAAAATGAGCGAACTTTTCAGTCCTTGACATTTCTATTCCCCCTTCGTCTCCGTATGTAACCAAATAATACATTTCATGTTTGGCTGCATTGGATTGAAGGAGAATTTAATATCTTGAGTTAAAACTGATACAAAACATTTATGGACCATCCCACGTGTTTAGGTAATTTTCCTGAGTAATTTTGCAGCCTAAAAAAACATTTTTGTAAAAAAAAAAAATCTTTAATTATAACTTCCTTTTATTTATTATTTATTCTCTTAAATTTTATTATTAGCTTTTGCTTTGATCAGTTGATTTGTGAGATAAATTGTCTGCTACGTGTTATGACTGAGAATTCTGTGAAATATAAGATTTTTTTTTTTATACATAATGCATTACTGTTGTTATTAGTTTTGTGAAATATTATTGCTAAAAACAAAATACACTGCCAGCTACTCTTCCAGTAAAACGATATTCAAATTGTCACTATTTGTCCCTTTGAAATGTGTTGAATTAACATTAATTACAGGGTGTCTACAGAATTAGGGAAATCAGGGAAACCGGGAATTATCAGGGAATTTTGTTATTCTGGAAAAAAATCAGGGAATTATCAGGGAATTTTGCAATTATTACTTAAAATCAGGGAATTTTTTGGTTGAACAGATTGTTTTTTTATTTTTGGTTGAACAGATCAGGGAATTATCAGGGAATTTTAAAAGAAATTGTTCATGAAATCAGGGAATTTTTTTATTCAGATTTTCTAGACACCCTGAATTATCATTTCATCATAGATTAAGTAATCCTATGTCCAAACAGGAGAAAGTAAAATAAAAAAAAACCAACAAAATGAGGGTCTTGGAAAAATAAATTGAAAAATATTGTATAGTGCGTGAAAGATACATTTATTACGTTTTATTTATTCTAAAGGAATAAAGTTTGTAAAATAAAAATTCTCTCTCATTATTGTTATTCTTAGACTGTCGTATTGTCAGCAATGAAATGTTTTAGAAACGTAAACGGAGCAAGTCTTGGGCGAAATTAACAGCGATGTTTCCTGTATTTCCTGAACATTATTTCCTGTAGTGTCTGACTATTTTCACATGAGTGCTTTTCAGAAATGAGACTTATGCCATTGAAAAGATCATCTGATAGAACATTTTTTGACAATTTAAAATTTTTTCCTTAACCGATTCTCCAAACAGTTTCATTTCTTTATTTGTAATATCCGCAGTATTTCAGAACTTTTTGCTTTAAGAACTGCTAGGTACTGCAGTCATGGAATAAAGAAACGAAGGAGAATTATTTAAGCGGAAAGCCCTAGTTCAAAAGCCATCTTGAGATAAAACGCCATTTACAATTTTGAACGTTTTCAGTAATTGACACATTCAAATAGATAAAGCTTGAAAAGGAAAACCTTTTCTAATGCATTTACTCTTAAAAAAAATAATTAAAAAATATTATTGTATGCTTAGAGAAAGAAGAATCACCATATATGGCGAAAACGGATCGCTTAGTTGATCCTGGAACTCAATAGAAAGTAGTATGGAACTTAGAAAGCAATATGGCGGCGTCATAAGAACAGTTTACTGTAAGGCTTGCAAAGCCAAGCTAGAGATGTAATTTGGACCGTTTTCCATTATTTTAAGAGTCAGGGTGATGGAATATATATTTCTGAATTACTTAAAATATCGGCTATTGATACAAATTTGTCCCATTTGATGGTGAAGATAATTGTCAACGAGCGGAAACGGATGGGAGCCGCAGTACGTTTTCCTCGCCTGGAACTTTTCTTTTCCTTGTCCGAAGCCACTTTTGGATATGGATTACATTTATAAAAAAATTGAATAAAAAAAAAATAGTAATAACAGTACGTAGCTACGTTAAAGATGCAAAGAATAAAAACAAAAAATAATCGAAAATGTTGTTCTCTGCTACTTTGATTTGCAGAAATTTAGAAAAATAGTTATTGCTTTGCAATAGATGTCGCTAAGCGTACATCGAAATAGTAATCCAAAACCCACTATTTTTTTTTCTTTTTTGTGTGTCTCGTTTTATTGGCTAGAAAAAAAATTATGAAGATTACAAGTTAAAGTTGTAGAAATATTTCTCTGAATGCTCCATTAAGTGCAGGCATTTCTGCTATGTAAATAATCAGTAAATAATCATTCTAGATACAAACATTAATCATTAACTTCAGAATCTCGAATTATCCATCTTGAAGGTGTTCTTACTTAACTATTTCTTGCTATAATTTAATGTTTAAAACCCGCTGTTGCTTAATTTAAGCTGTAGAATTGAATAAAAGTACATAAGAGCGTGCCATCATAGCATTCCAACAATTCATTACAATAAAATGACGATTAGGTTAAGCAATGGCGGCCCTGAGCTAAATTGTGCCAAGCCTCCCCACAGCCGAACTGCAGGAAATCTTGGAAGCACATTACTTTCACTCGTAACATTAAAATTTTCTTTATTATTCGTAAAGACGCAAAATTAATATCTTAAGAAAAGAAATAAAGAATTAATGGAAAAAAACAGCATTATTATATTGTTGTTGTAATTTGTTTCAGTCTTTGAATTAGTTCTGTGGTTCTTTATACGATTTGTAACGTATCCGAGCGAATTGGACAACATATTTTCGCTAAAGCACATTCTACGAAAAGCAAAAGGAAGGGTTAACGTGCTGACAAATTCACTGAAAAATGTCTGTTAAGCCCAGCACAAGAATAAACAAAAGAATTGCCTTTTCCGATTCATTTTTACGGGGTGGATTAGGGAACAGCTGTTTCACTCTTCAACGAGATCATCAGCCCTAACCCGCCGACTATGAATTTTTTTATGATAAAAATTCGGTCAATTCACGACAAATTTAATGTATGTTTTATGAGTGAGCAGTAAAAAAAAGATATTAATTACGGATAGAGAACGATTCTAAACTTTTTAATAGTATGCAATGTAACTATGTAGTTTCAAGTCTTTTTGAAGAGGCTACAAATCAAGGAATTGGGCTTTTAAATGTATTTGGTTCTTTACATGGAATTGTGCATCGAAATTGAACGTTTAAAAACACTTTGAAATAAAATTGGAAAGAAAGCAAGTTTAATTGGCTAAAGTTATTTTCTGTTGTGCACGCTGTACGACAGATGGCGCGCTGAAGCAGGTTTTTTTTTTTTTTTTTTTTTTTTTTGATCGAACATAATCAGTATTTAATAACTAATCAATAGACAGTCTTTATTTTATTGTCAGAATTATTTGAGCTTTCCATCACATTTCTAGAAACAAAACTCTGGGAAGACCTCAAGATAAAAGTTTTTTTTTATATTGTCGACTTCAATAAGTAAATAGTGAAGGATATACGTTTCAGCGGCACTCAAAAATAAGTTAAAAAATTATAAACATAATTATAATTAAAAATTAGGAACAAACATACATGATCTTCCTTTGCGGAGCTCATTGTCATATCACGCCTAAATATGCCAAAACTTCAACGCGACATTCTGGAGGCCATTGTAAATCAGAAAGTCCTACTTAAGAAAGAAAGACAGCTGTAGAATTAAAAGCAATGCACAGTTATCAATAAAAACACAATAAAAGGCTTTCATTACAGTAAGTGTACAGGAAACAAGGTATGTCTTGATTTCTGGAGCTGTTGAGATTCCTGAGATATCCATTGTCTCTCACACTGAATTTGTAGAACGATTTCATGATCCTACTTCCAAATGGATAACCCTGGCGCAGTAGATAATTCTCCAGTTGTTATATCTGGGATCGACCTTCCACTGAAGCTGGAAACGGGATGTTTGTCCGAATATTTCGTACACTTGTCATCTGGAAGTTTCTTCATTTCTTGGGTAGTTACTGAAAGTCAGGGCCTTTTATTGTATCTTTATTTTCTCTATTGCCTTTACTGCCTGATTTGGATCTATGTTGGTTGGATTTTCTTACTTGTACTGAATGCTGTTGGCTTCTGAATCATCCTGTATTCTGGCCACAGTAAAACTCTCATCAGGTGTCGAGTTTCGCGACCGTCTTTCTGAATTTGTTGTTAGTTTTCAGCTTGGTTATCGTGTCGGTTCTAGTTTTCAAAGCATCCAGAGACAAGTAAATAAATAAATTAATAATTTAATCAAACGACGCAATTTTTATCCCATTAACATTTTCTCCCATTTAATATAAACAATAAACAGTAATTTAAAGTAATAAATAATCAAA
Organism: Thereuonema tuberculata; assembly: GCA_023159025.1. Taxonomy (NCBI): domain Eukaryota; kingdom Metazoa; phylum Arthropoda; class Chilopoda; order Scutigeromorpha; family Scutigeridae; genus Thereuonema; species Thereuonema tuberculata. The sequence continues at coordinate 5,631,684 of JAFIDM010000004.1, forward strand.
GAATACAATGAAAATTATTTAAATATAAACACCTTAAATAAAAAATACTCATTAAAACGGGAATATTCAGTTAAAGTGAAAGTATTTGATTATTCCATTTGAATAAGAATAAGTACAAAAGTCTTAGAGAGAGAAGATTAAAACCGGACAACAGTTGTGCTGCCATCTGGTTTTCGCTTCAAAGACATAATCATCGTTATCTTATATTCTCGATTTGGCAAAAACATACGGTTCTTCACTTCATCCTGGGAAAGATTTAAATACTTTAACGCCCTTTCCAATTTAAATTTCGATCAAAAATATATCTTAAGATGTATTCTCTTGGTTTCGCTTGAGATTTTTTCCCCATTTGCTCAGTTGTTAGTCCTGTTGCATACAGAAGGACTGTGGTAGCCTTGGTTACGAAATATTAGATCTACAAGAAAAAACAAATTAAAAATATTTAATCATAAAGTAGTAGTTATCCTAAATTCATTTTTCAGTAAAGATTACTTTTTTGATAAAGAGCTCTAGATATATTATGTTGTCGATGTTTTTGCTGTACTTCTTAATTTGCCGCCATGAGTTAATGCCATTCAAAATATTCCATTTATATGAGACTTTTTTTTTTGTTCTTTTCTGATTGCCTTAACCACTCCCAAGGCGGCCTAGGATCCGCTTCTTCGAATACCGAGGGCGTACAGTGACCATATAAGACACAAGAAGAACGCTTTCATTCTTTGTGTTCCGGTGGGAAACCCAATGATTACAAAAACAATCTATAGAGTAACAGGTGTGATGCCATCCCATCACCAACGTTCAAATGAGACATTTTTTTCAGAAACAAACAATCATCGGATATCGTTTCATAATTAAATAGTTTCTTTCTTGAATCAAAACTCTTGGAGCTTTGTACTTAACGTTGAAATTCAAGATTCCTTAGCAGTCCTTTTTTTTTTAAGCTTCATTTCAAGACATTCATTCAACTAGTTTCGATCAATTGCATTCATTTAGTCAGGATATTTGTAATTGTTCTATTATCTAATCTTTGTTTGAATGGTTTCACGGAAATTAATTAACTAGTTTGAAAATAAACAAAAATCGAATTTACCGAAATTAAAATGTTTTATAATTGTCGTCAGTTTTTTCGTCGTTATTTCGTATCGTCTGAAAGTGGCATCAAAGAATATGTTGTTTATTCATATTTCGTAACAACTGTCTCACTTTATTTTATTTGCTAAGAAGGGATACAGCCAAATTTAATTTAACATAGAAAATATTTACTTCTATACTCAGTCAATTTTTTAGGCTTCTGAAAGAGTCTTATATCCCCGGTTTGTCTGTCGGTGGACCAGTATCCCATAATGCAACGTACGACAATCGCAACATTTGCGCCTTTGGCATTCTCAGCAATCACATTTATAATAATAATGCCCAAATCACTCCAGCATATTTTTTCATCATTGATTTGCTTCATTGAAATGTCAGTGAAGTGTTCCTATCATTGTGACCGATCACACGATCGAAGAATATATGATGAAACAGTGCATATGATTGGCAGAGTGCTAGCCAATCAGAGTTGAGCTCGATGTTATGGCGATAGATTCCCCAGTTACGAAAAGACAGTGTTTAATCTTTTTTTAGAGGTAACGCAATTTCGATAGAATTTGAAATGACTTTTAGCAAGCTGTCAATCTGTTCGAAACTAATTGTATATTGTATTCAACAGGCCTTTGCGAGCGTAACGAGCTGAAGAAGAAATGAAATCTCGATATATGTATGTGCTGATATAGTTAGCTTTTTCGATTTGTTATAACGGCACGTTAAATTTAGTAAAAAAAATAAAAAAATGAAATCTCTCTTTAAAAAGTTCTCATCTGCAGATTCTAACGCATAGAATTAATTTATTTCAGTAAAAATATTGTTTATTTTCGAAAGATAATCTCCTCACTGTGAAACTTAATTTATAAAAGCCTTCCGATTCACTCGAAACGGTGGAAAAATGGCGCCGGTTGACTTCTTCGTTCTTGACCTCGTCTGTTCTGATTGGAGCTTTCACTAATTGCTATCGTTGAAAACTTCGATCGAATAGAAGATTTTCTAAATTTTTTCATCGTTGAAATCAATGATGAAAATGGTCAAGTGAGGCAAATCACACGATCACAGACCTCAAAGATAGGGTCAATGATTGAAAACAATGATGAAAAATATGATGGTGTGATTTGGGCATAAGGAAATTAAAGGGATAATGCCACATAAATGACGTATCAGAAGCCGTTTCGAAGTACTGTGATTGGTCTACTAATCGCTATCCCTACTTTGTTTACAAAGTAAAGCTTCTATTTAGGATTTTTCATAGTGCTCGCATTTATGTACATTGGTTGATGTTAAGTCTACTTAATTTTTAACTGTTAATTTTAATTCTACGATTCAACTATCCGTTAGAAATCAGTTTAAATTGAAAAATTAATTGTGCAAATTTCTTCGATTTCATTTAAAGATGTACAGGACATTCGCAGGAGGAATTTGGATTCGCTATCACTCCTTTAAACTATTTGAGTGGAAGTAGTTTCCTTAAGACATCTTCAAGGCACGTTCTTTCGTAGTTTTCTGTTTGTCTAAATTGTCTGATTGTTGAATAGCTTCCTTTATTAATTTTAAGCAAATTTCATTGAAATAAAATAACGACAAAAAAAAAAAACTGAAAATAATAGTAAAAGTTCTTTTTAAGTATTCGATATTCAACAGCTTTAATCAACTGTAGATTAACATTTAAAGGCTTTATAATGACGAATTTCCATTGCCTGTAATTACTGCTTTCTTACAAACGAAACAATAAATTGTTAAAATTATCGAACAACAAAAAAAATAAAAAATAAAATCTATGAGTTTTGCATTTGCACAAAATGAATTGCAAAAAATGCTTCTGATTAATAATTATCCCTTTTTCGTTTTTATGAAGCGTTTTTAAAACGAAAATGTAATAAAAACTATAGCGTAAGTAATCTTACCTTATTTTACTAATATATAAAGCTGAAGAGTTTGTGTGTTTGAACGCGGTAATCTCAGGAAGTACCAGTCCGATTTGAAAAATTATTTTGCGTTAGATAGCCCGTTTATTGAGGAAGGTTGTAGGCTATATAACATCACGCTACGACCTATAGGAGCGGAGCAGTAAACATAAACGTCAATCAACAGGTGCGGCTTGGCTGCACGACGAGAACCGAACATTACCGAGAAGGGCCGAATTTAACGAGGGTACACAACTCATATTATAATATTTTCAGCGTTAAAACAAATGAAATAGTCATCCGTATCAAAGAAAACATTTGGTTATTTCATCGCTGATGAGGAACTCACAACTAATATACAGTGGCTAATGTACAATATACATTACTATATAGCTAGAGTTCATTTCAACCACAGACTCCCTCATTTAATTCTCCATAGCATTAATGAACAAAACAAGCACTTTATCGTTTTATCTATATCAAGGTAAAACTTCTTACAAACGGAATTATTGATACACAGCTGTATTATTACGTGTCTCAATCTTTTGATGTTTAAAATTATTTATAAACGTAATCTTAACGATCCAAAAATAGTAATCTGTACAACATTATAATGCGCAGTTGAGTAAATTATCGAAGAGCTTGTAGGTATTTTGTTTGATATTTCCGCCATTTTCTTTCTTAAAGACAACGGAAGGCTAGGCTTAATGCCACCTGAAATATCAGGAACTTCATGGAAAGTTTCCCACAGAGACCGGAAGTCAATCAGTCCGATCATTGGCCAATCGACGTAAAGCATTTTAAACAGGTTTTGATAGTGGATGATGATACCACATGTAGTGATCTTAGAATTTTCATTAATGCCAGCTTTTACATACACCATTTACGGAAAATATAAATAGGAGAAGAAAAAAAATTCCGCCATTCTATTTTCTATTACTTTAAAAAAATAACTATTCACTTGTCAAACTTAGAATATTTATTATAATTAGTAGTAATTCGTTATTATATTTTTTGAGTAATTTAAAAGTTATTCCTGTAGGTTTCTAAATGAAATGTGATTTTACTCCATAATTTAATGATTTTAACTAGTATATATAGCCCACATATATACTCACTGAAGGGCTAAAGTTACATTATAGAATCTTTTTCATTTATTTTTTTTTTTTTTTTGAATTTTATAAATTAAATCTGAAATTTTAATATATAAAAGGTTTTATAAAAGTTTCCTACATTACCTCCAATATGCAAATCGCGAATTTCTATAAAAGTGTGATGCCAGAGATTTGGTTATTTTTTTATTTTTGTAACTTTAGTCAGTCATTCTGGACTAGCCAATTTCTTTCCAGTCTCACGAGCATAGGATGTGTGCGGATAAGAAAAAGTCTAAGCTTAGGGCGCTTAAGAAACGCATTGAAAATACAAATTTTTCAGACATTAGTACACAGTATTGGTGATTTCGTTATATCGTAACTGTTACGTTAATTTGTATGGATGGCAAATATGCATATTTTCTTTTTTTAATTTCAACGTAAGAACTTGATGTCGTTCACTATTTTGTGTAGCTTGATTTTTATCCAAACTCTTAGTAATGAATCAGATGCGAAAATAAGTAATGAATTATTATTGCTAGACTGTTGATATTTTTGTCGTTCTGTCTAGTAAAGAATCATTCTATTCTAAGGAAAATTAATCTAACCATAAACATAAGGCGCTAATGTTTGTTGAATGCTTGTCTTTTGTTAATTTACTTTACCTGTGGTTTCGTATCTACCGTCAGGGATCAGTGAGCAGTTGGCATCTTTTAAAAGAAAAATATCTATTGATGTTACTAAAAAAATGTTTGAATGTGCTGTTTAATGACATGAGCATTCTATATTTTATTAAAAATGAATAGAATGGATGGAAGGAGAAGTTTTTCATCCAGTCCTAAGAAAAATAATTAAGAGATAATCCAAAAAACGGATGGTGAAGAAGAATGATATCAATCAACTTAAAATTAAGAAGTCTTCTATCAATAGAGATGACTGCAAGTGATCCATTGAAAGTTTCACATAGGAGTGTAGAATCACCTACAAGAAGAGAATTCTCGAAATAAATAGGTACAAACCGTTGGTTTAAAGTCTGATTGAGCAATCTTTTCTTAGGTTTTTGTCTCGCGATGAACCTTAAACTGGAATTTCTGCCTTCGAAGCTTTTCAGAAGAAACGTACGTAAATTCATCCCAATTATTCAGGTTTCGGTTTTTCAACAGTTCACGGCATTTGAAGTAATAAATGGAAAACCCGTTCCTTCCTTCTATTGCTCGAAATGTGTCATTATTTCCCCAAAATGAATGACACTTCACAATGAGCCGTTGGCTTTAAATAGACAACAACACTGGTCTAAATCAGGGATGATTTGCAGAGGTTGGCAACCCTCTAGGAAACTGACGTCACGACTTTCGTAAGCGATCACCTCAATTCTTGGCTTCGGTTTTAATCCATAGCCAATTAAACCATGAAAATTGGCTCATCTTTTTTTATTATTATTAATCTTACCGTGAAATAATCTTATTCGTTTTATTTAAGTCTTTTTTAGATTGTTTTGGCGAAAAAATAATTAAAGATAAGAATTAAAAATATAGATGAAATTGTTGTATGCTAAACTAATCATGTTATTAATATGCCGTTCTGGCATGGTTGAGCGGTCTAGACGGCGGTCTGCCGTGACGCCGATGTGTCGGAACCTGGGTTCGAATCCCGACATCGGCATGGATGATACTTTCTCCTTCTGTGTTTCGTCCTTTTCTGCCGGTATAGTGTGAACTGCCTCCTATGGCGTACCCTGGTCAACGTCTCGTCGGCTAAATGCTCACATTTCTCGCCCCTTGTTGAGGCCAATAGTTTCAATTCTAAGAGCCCGGGCGTTGATAAATATATATATATATATATATATATAACAAATTTTACTCTTTTAAAAAATAGCTACACAGTGTAAACGTTCGCCCAAACAAACACAAAAAATCACGTTTAATCACTGGCATTTTCTTAGGCAAGACGGGCCTCAACCAGGGGCCTAAGTGTTGCTAAGGTATTGACGTAAAATGTTCGCAGTGCCAATAATGGCTGTTTTTTGTAATTCAGTTGTTGTTATTGCTGGTGCTCCAAGTCTGGTGTAATAGTCCATAAATTTAAGTGATAGTGTTCCTAGTGCACCAATGATGATTGGCAACACTGTAGTTGTTTTATTCCATATTCGTGTAATTTCAAGTGCCAGAGCCCTGTATTTGTTGATTTTTTCCAGTTCTTTCTCCTGGACTCTACAGTCCCCAGGGATGGCAATGTCAATTAGGGTCACATTTTGTTGTTCAATTAATGTAATATCGGGCGTATTAGCTGTTACATGCTGGTCTGTTTGAATACGAGAATCCCAGAGGATTTTAACTTGCCCGTTGTCCAAGACCTTTTCTATACTGTGATGCCAGGGTTTTTCTGATGTATGGAATCCAAATTTACGACATAGTGCCCAATGTATTTTCTTGGCTACATCGTCATGTCGCTTTTTATATTCTGTGTTAGCAATTGTAGAGCACTCACAGATTATATGATTTACAGTTTCTTCTCGGTTGTTACACAGTCTGCAAAGGCTGTTGGTGCTTGTGCCTTGTATTTTGGCCTTCATAACATTGGTCTGAAGGGCCTGTTCCTGTGCAGCAAGGAGCAGACCCTCAGTCTCCTTTCTCAATGTACCATTTTTTAGCCAAGTCCAGATGATATTTTTGTCATGTTTATGTTCGATTTTTTTGAAGAAAGCCCCATGAAGGGGCTTGTTTTTCCAAGCTTCTAGTCGAGTATTGTTCTGGTCTTTTTTGTACTCTATTTTGGATTTGGTGGCTTTCAGGAAATTTTCAGTTTTAACTGCTTTTAGCAGTTTTTCATTACTATTGTTGATGTAGTCACGGAGGCCACATTTTAACTCTTCAACAGTTTGTTGTATCTGTAATAAACCACGACCTCCAATGGTGCGTGGCAGATACAGTCTATCAATGTCACTCTTAGGGTGTAATGAGTGATGTATAGTTAGAAGTTTTCGTGTTTTTTTATCGAGTGTCTCCAGTTCAGCAGTTGTCCAGTCAATAATTCCCGCTGGATATCGAATTAAGGGCACTGTCCATGTATTTATTGCACGAATAGTGTTTCCAGCATTGAGTTTAGATTTTAGAATCTTTCGAACTCTTTTCAAATACTCTGATCTAGTAAGGTTTTTGACCCTATCATGCAGGATGTTGTCCATTTCTAAAATACCGAGATATTTGTATGGGTCTATATATATACATATATATATATATATATATATATATATATATATATATATATATATTATTAATATACGGCATATAATTTTCCAGATCTGTTTGAAAAATAATTTTAATTTCCTGTGAAAATCGAAATAATTCTACAATGAACTGTTCGCGATGGGAATCGAATCTGTAACCTTCTGATCTGAAGTCAAACGTTTTATCTATTAGGCCAAGGGGACTACGTTGAAATTATTGTTGTTAAATATCTCTTAAAGATGACTCCCTCTGTGCATGTGTGTGTGACGCAATGAGAGAAGAGTCAAAGGGAAAAAAAATAACTTATTAATTTTACACCTACTAGATTAAAATTTAAATGTTCAATGTTCCTTTTTTTAGCCTACTAACAAGCGCAGGCCAGACGAGCATTAGATGTAAAAGCTCGCCCTCAGCGACTCTTGTCTTTAGAGACATTTCTCGACATGAAAGAAGAAATTGCAAATGACGGGCAAATACTCAACTAAAAACCCCACATTGTTATCCCGTCATTGTTGGGGCGTAAATCTAGTATTAAATGTAATAGTAAAAACTTATTTTTTTTAACTTACTGTAATACAAATATTAAATTATAACATTTCAAACGGACTGATTAATGGAACACTGATGGCAAATCCCTTGATAGTTGGAGAGTTAAGATAATTACACGTAAGCGTTTTGTAAATATATTTAACTAGCCACGATAACCTGCATTGTCAGTGAAAATAAGTTTTTGCCCATTATATTACGTTACCTTACAGTACATTCTTACCAACACCCCTTCGTATGCCAAATACACTTCAGTACCAACTTTCCCAACATCTGTTTCTTGACTTACTCTAATTCTGGACCTATTTAGTAGGAAACGCAGTTTTTTTTCTTAATTGGCAGAAGGAACCCATTCTCATCTTCTGCAGGACCTACGTGCAAAATCTGGCAACACAGAAAATGTTTCTGCATGCTTTTGAAAAATAGGCAGGTTGATCTTTTCTTCCCTTGTCTTCTCCTGAACCCAAAATGAATGTAAATGACGCTGGTCCTGGCAAAATGGGGAGTTTCTTGAATCGATCTACGTCACTAGAGGAAATGGGTAAAAGAAAATCAAAACTTGGGTAACCTAGGTTAGTCGTAGAGCAATTGAAAACCACTTCATCAAAGTGTGTAGGTACAGGAATAAACCAGTCATGTTTTTACCTATTTTTCCAAATGGAAAATGAAGATTATGAAATCAGTCAGTGAATGGTTTGAGTGGGTCCCCGTAATAACATTCGATCTTGTTGAATTTGCTCTTGATATTTCAATTGAATATTTCGAGGACCGGGGGCGAACTTTTAAAATTTTGTCGAAAAGCATTGAAAGTTTTCTCCTATATCTGTTAATATCTCATTGTCTTAAACGATCCATTTAATCTTTACTAATCCATTGCCTGGGGTTTGATCCGATTTATATTATTCAGGTAAGTAAAGCGGATTTAATTCTTTTTTTTTATGTGGAGAGTCTTAATCCGATTATCGTTTGGCCAACGATAAGGAGGATTAGCATTTCAGTTGGTATTGGGAACCTTTCCTTATAAGGTAAAATGGTGTTCTAATCCAGGGGGGGAAGGTAAAATAATTTCGTGGCGTAGTGGAAAATTTTGGGGTCTAAGCTCGGCAAATCAGTTTTTTTCTCTCTCTGGTCATATTCTGTTGTCATCCGCTCTTTCCTCTCTCATTCAAGGATCGTCGCTTCAACAAGATTAAAACTTGAAGCTACAATAATTGTACCAATGACTGGACGTCGGAAAATTCTCAGGTAAACAAATCTGATAACGTATTTAAGTTAAGTGATTGTATTGCGGAGTATTCGAACAAATGTACAACTGATTCTGTTGAATTTCCTTTGTGGAAAAATTGTGGCAATTCTTATTTCGGATAAGGGAGCTTTATGTATTTCTTTCCCGTTAATTCACAGTGTAGTTGTATATTTGTTTTGGCCACCATGCGCTGCATTATACAATCGTACAAAAGCAGAATTTGTCAGTAATAACTTAATAGAATAGAAGAGAAATGAGAGTAAATTAACTGATTATGGGATATCTAAAGTATCTTTAAATCTATAATAAAAAAGGAGAATTTGTGCATACGTACGTTTGTGTTCTAAATGTTTAGCATACTTCCCAACATGCTACAAACTTGAAATTCCACTTTTGGATAGGTTCCATAGTGTAGACAATGTGAAAAGTATAAAAATAAACTTTTATAGGGGGTGGGGAAAGGAATATCATGAAGTGTGTGGCGGCAACCCGCAATACACCCGAGGTCAGCAGTCTGCAATGCTTTCCCCTGCCAATTCGAAGTGATCCTTACAATTTCAATTCCATTGTAATCCGTATGAAGAACGTGAATTTTATTTAGAATATAACATTAATTGTTAATGATGTTTTACCAACTGGGAAGGTTTCAAGTGATACGTGTGGAGAAGGCCACAAAGGGCTGCTAAGTCGTATATTCTCCTATCTCGATATTAATTTGCTAATATTTAATACTTTAATATTCTTTTTTTCCATCCTGGGATTGTGCTAAAGAAAAATGGCGCCAACTTTGTTATTATTTCTCAGCAATCTCAAAAACAAAAGTTATCTTTTCTGTTTTTTTTTTTGTATTAGGCTTCATCCGTCTAAGTCGTCAATATTATCTCGCCAAATTTCGATCACAATTAATGTTTCGCTCCATTTGGTGTTTTGTTTTCGTGAGGCATCTTGGACACGATGACTGCCTTTCGTACTACCTAGGGCAGCAGTGCCGTTTGGTAGATGATCTTGACTCGGGATTACTTACCTCCCGGGTGGTCACCGGTGATGAGAAACGAGAGAATTCGAAGAACCCAGTTGTAAGTCGTTGCGTGAAACCAGGGTATTAGAAGAGTCAATATACAGCAGTCAGTCACACACGTGTTAATCTTGTTGTTTGTTGTTTATCCACACATAATCGCGAATCAATTTGTTCGTTACTATCGATGTCAGTTTTGGGAAGGATTATCTCAATCACACTATTTCATTGAACTTCCAATTAAGTAAACCGAAATTCAGTATTATTGGATAAGTTTTACGTGTACTGTAGAATCTTGATGACATAAGTAGAGCCGTACACCTGTTTAATACTAAGAAATTTAATCAAAAATATTAACAAAATCACACGGTTTCGCTAGCGAGAGCTGGCTTTTTCAGTATTCTTTCATTTTTTGGCTTATAAGTGAACTGTAATTGGACAACTTCTTGATAAACATGATGAATATTAAATTTAAGATACCAAATAACTCTCCTTAACAGTTACTAAATGTTCATCAAATAATTCTGTAAAATTCGCCACCGATTCGTTCATTGTATGTAATTGCCATCCACATTTGCAATGTTACTTCTAATCTCTATAACGCAAGTGAACGGTGGGAAATTGGCATTTAACTCTTCAGATCTGTATCGAAAGAGCCATTAGGAGTCAATTCACAAGTTATCCAGTAAATAAAGGTGATTACGGAATACGGAAGACATAAACTTGGCGTTGGCTACGTGACATCCGTCCATTTGTTGCAAGGATTGAATGGACTAACCTTGATCTGATTCAGGCGTTGGTTTGTCCCTCGAGCACAACCGCGCTTGCAGCGATATAGACTTTAACTTTTTGGCAGGCTGGTGTACATCCACCGAAATAAAGTTTGACTTTACTATTGAAGTTAAAACAAATTAATATCCAATTTGATACGTTTTAATTGAGAAATCTAGAATCTATAATCAAACAAATCTGATTTGACGGTTTATTTTTTTTCTTAGATATTCACTTTTCGTCCTGAATATCAATTTTTTTTTTAATCAGATCGGCAATTAGAGCAAATAGTAAAACTTCTTATTTCTATCATCGAATATTCTATTTTAAATATTATATTACAGAAAATTTGTTGTTTCTTCTGAAGTCACTTCCTATTTACAAGTTATTTCAGCTCTTAAAATAAATGAAATTTTACCATATTTATCTGAAGTGAATTGAAGCATATTTATTACCATTTATAGTTGGAAATCAACAGAGATTCATGCATTGCCTGTGTTTCTCTGTAACCGCTATAAAAAGTTTCTCAATAAATCACCAATCTTGAAGTTTTCCTGGTTGATGAGCTATTTTTTCATGATCAGAAGTTTTTTTGTGATTATTTTTTGTTAAGATTTATTATAGAGAATCAGAATAAATAATAAAAGTATTTTAATACCTTTTTATGTTTTAAATTTGTTGAGCAATGAAAAAGCGCGTGGACAGGATACTTTTGGAAGAAAAAAAACAAAAGAAAAAATAAAATATTGAAATTTCATTTGTCTTAAGGTATTACAGTCTTTGCGGCGAGAGTTGAAACTCCCAGAATGCAACCCAGATTATAGATTTTCCTTTCCTGGCCGGTCGCTGCTTCACATTCAACATTTCGACGAGGAAAAGTTCTCAACAGTCAAGCTAGGGAAATTATTCTTAACGTTGCTCGTCATTTCAAGAAGATGTATGTGAGATTTTTGATATTTCCTATTTTTTATAATTGTGATTGATATTTCCTGCGGAGCTCCTGGCATTGATACTGGAGAAATTAGTCAATAATAATGTGTTTCCGGTTTCAACACTCGCCGCGACGACTGTAGGTGATATTTGCTACTAATAGAAGAGACATTACAGAAGGATTGTAGCCGTTGAAAAATACGTATCATTATCTTTGAGAAATCAATTTTAAAGCAATTGTCAAGACCAAAAATCATTAAAAATGTTTTATCCTTCATATGAACTCAAAGCGTAAACTTTCCAGCAGTCCTTTTTATTTTTAATAACATCGAATCATTGCTGTAAATACTAAAAAAAAATTTAATTTCTCTAATCGTGCAGTGTTCTTTTTTTACTTAAATAGATTTTATTTTCCTGTGATCGAAAATAGTTTATAAAAATGAACGTATTACATTGAATGAAGGTTTTTGAAAATAATATAATTATTGTCAGAATCTGTTACATTTTCCGGTTGAAAAATGCTGTGTTTGCAACAGATATACGATTAAGACAGTAAACACTTCCCTTAAGATTCTGACGCAAGCAAATTCTGAAAAATTTAAATAAGAATTTGTGAAGCATGTGGCATTTATATTTTCTTGTTTTTAATTTTCAAAATAAGTAAAACCCCGTTATTACGCTCGTCAAGGGAGCATGACCTACAAGCTTAATAAGCGGGATAGCGCTATAGACGGGAAATGATTTATGAGATGGGGAAACAATTAGACACCATTTTACAGGAAAGATACTTGATTCTGCAATAGATATAGTGCAAATGTGAGCTTATTTCCTATTTTTTTAAAAATATTTGATTGTGGTTTGCCGTGTGGGTGTGCTACTGTTATGAATTATGACATTTTCAGTGCGGTTCAGGTAACTATTAACATCAATATACACCACTAGGAGCAAAACTAATATATTTTCGGAGCAGATTTAGTGCACTGCCCGCTATTTCACGCGCCTTTTCTTGAATGATTGGGCCACTTAATGGCACTGATGAATCCATTCATTTAGAATTTCCTCGACATTATCATATTTTCCACACTTTACTTTTTTACGTTTGCAACCACCCTTCGCTGTATTGATAATTCCATTCTTATTTTTTATTATTGTTCTCAGACTGGATGAGGGAATTCCTAGAGATTCTGCGAAATCCTTCTGACTTAGTGTAGAATTCTCGTCGTACTTATGGAGAATTTCCAATTTTTCACTTATAGAAAGGGATTTCCGCTTCGACATTTTGCACTAACTTATTGTATCACAGACCCGCACTTCAAAGAGTTCAAAGATTCCCTCCTAACAGGGAAAGAAAAGAATCTTTACAGTGTTAAATTTCTTTTCGATACAAAATTTCCGATATAAAAAAAGCGCTACAAGCGGGATTTGAAGCGTTATAAGAGGGTAAAAGTATACAGATTTATATAGAAAATTCCAGGGACCGTATGAAAGGAGCGTAAAGAACGGGATAGTGCTATAAGCGGGAGCGTAATAACGGGGTTTTACTGTATTCGTAATTAACTAAATTAAAATTAAAAAAACATTCAATTTTTTTGGTGTTTTCGAGGTATTACTCAATGTTTTCAACTCAAAAAAACTTGACGAAAACTGAAATGATGAAGATTTGGAAAATAATGTTTTTATTTAAAATATTTATTAGTGGTCAATACTTAATTTTTTTTTAAATAATTTAATTTTAAATTTATAAAATTTAATTTTTTTGAGTTTTTATTTTTAAAAAAATTAACTGTTTCATTAATAATAAATATTTTAAAAACAAAACATTATTTTACAAATTTTTTATCATTTCAGATTTTCGTCAAGTTTTTTTTAGTTGAAAATACCGAGTAATAACTCGAAAACACCCAAAGAATTGACTGTTTTTGAATTTGAATTTAATTAATTACAGAATATTTTGAGAATTAAAAACAAGAAAATAGGAATCCCAGATGCTTCGCAAGTTCTTATTTAAATTTTCAGAATTTTAGGTTCATTGGAAAAAGAAATAGTGTAAAAGGTTTGCAGTCACCTGCATTTAAGGGTCACGATCTTAAAGGTCATGAAATTGATGACACTTTGTTTTTTTGCTTTTTTCATCATCAAAAATCCAAGGCATTTTTATATTCTCTCATATTTGCATTGGTTTAATCGAAAAATCAAAGTACATTGAAATTGACTTAAAATTGTGTTCAATTCGTACAGGAAACTGATACTACATTTCGGTTAAGGAATTTTCCGACCGAAAAAGTAGAGACTGTCTTCGAAAACGGCATCGAAAGTTTACTTGACCCAATGGTTCTTCCTTTATATCTCCAGGAGGTAATGGCTTCTCCTCGTGCATTCTGTAAGCAGTTCTAGTCTTGACCAAAAACGAATCGTCGTTTGAACTGATGCCAATTAAACTAACTATTCCTTTTAAACCCCGATCGCCGACAAGGTGGGACTTTTTAGCACAAATCGCCGCCACAACAAATTCGTTCCCTGCAAAATTAAGTCGTCATATTTTTAGTATAGGGCAACCCACAAATAGCACCTCGGCGGGGATGTAGTTCAGTGCCACCGTTCTGTGGGCGACGCGACCCTCGCATCTGCCGCAAAGGAGTAAGAATAGACCGTCAGGATTTGCCCAAGAGACGGGGAAGCGAGATCTCCATCTTATCCGAATACGGAGATGAGCAAGAGAATATTTAAGTGCCTGGCTCCTTGTAGCCGACAAGGTGGGAGTAACAGCAACCAAAACATATGGTAAACAACTTTCCTAAAATTAATTGATAAAATTTAAAAGTATGTAGTAGAAGCCGAACGAAGAGGAAAAAAAATAAATATTTAATTGTCTGCTAATAATAAGCCTAAAAATCATGTTATAATCATCGAATATTAATTTTTCTTTTTTTTTTTTATCTAGAAATAACGATATCAACAGAAACTGTTTAAAACAGCAATATGTATTTATATTCTCAATAATTTTATTCATTGGTTTTCTCATAAATTGATTTTTGATGTAGATTTTTATTGATGATTGAATATTTTTTTCTTATATGAAAGATTAAAAAAAAATATATGTTTACGTAGATGTATTTAACAACAAAAATATTCACATTAATTTGATAAAGAACAAAATGATACATATATTTATAACTAGATTTGTCAGTGAATATATACGTATTATTCATGAATAGATTATGAATCTTGAATAGTATTCTTATTTCTGTTTTTTTACCCTCTTAAATTTCCATTTCTTTTTATCTTATTGTATTAGCTGTCCCTTTTGTAGAATCTTTCCTGCAATACATGGGAATCATTTTACTTATCTGTGAGACCGGATAAGATCAAACGGTTTACTCATAAAATAAAAGTAAGCGAGCACATTATGGAAATTAATCCTCTTACATCTTTCATTAGGATTGGAAAATGATCGCTTTCATTTTGGACTAAACTATAGGTTTTTTTTTTTTTTTTTTTTTACAAATTCTGAAAAATCCTCCTATTTACCTGTAATCTATATTTCGAAGAACCACTCTGTTTTTTAGCAAGCCTCAAAGCATTTCTCTTATTGCTAATTGTTATTAATGGATTGAGTCCGTTCAGGGGCAAAGGCCATGGAAATCTTAATATTATTTACTGTAAATTAAATGTCTTAATATGCAGTTTGTTTTTACCGACTCATAAGGGTGCTATTATGTTTGTCCTGAACGTGTCTGTCCTTCCGTAACAGCTCCCGAATCGGATCGTTAAACTGATTTCCCCATCGTGTTCAGAGGACCAAACACCATGGGATGAGGTGTTTATTTCTGCCTATCCGAAAAAGTGCGGACAGAGTCGACTATTTGTTCCCACAAGCAAACAGTCGACATTGCCTCAAGCTGTCGCAGATGTAGTCGAATAAAAATATTCATTGTGTAGTAAACACTCTAAACTAAAACATCCAAATTTCAAGTCGATCGAGTCAGTAGTTGTCAAGGAAAAATTTCCAAACTTCACCTTTTCCGGGACAATCGGCTGTCGTTGCGCGGCGATTAATCCTCCAACGTTCCTTAGGTTTTAATGTGTCGCCCTTAATTTTATCCTTTAGCACAATTTTTTTTTTCTTTTTACTCCTACTTTGTTTTGGTTTCAATGTATCATTAGAAAACCACACTTTCAATTGCAATTTTACATTATAAAAAATAGCTTTTTTTATGTACTTTTGAAGCGCATTATTAATGTATTGTTGGCGATGTGCGTCATTCAAGGTTATGCTTTTTGAACTGTTACGATAACTCGGCAACAGAAGAGAAATGTTCTCATTACTGCATGATTAAAGTTTCTTAAAGAGAAATAATATAAATAATTTTGTTGGACTGTAACCTTTCACCTCTTTGATAAGATCTTGTATTGTATATCTTCGCAGTTTTGGGGCTCCTTGAATCAAGTAGGACAGTTCTAGAAAAACAATTAGATGGCTTTTCAATAAATGAAGAAGCTGTAATGGAATGCTTTGGACGAGTTTATTCGGATTGGGTGTTTACCGTTAAAGTTAGTAGATTCCAATGCTTTCTTCCGTCACCTGAGAGCGAATGGCGTCCGTCCACTTGCACTGGCGACCGGAAGCAGTTCCTCAGCTTGTAGTGAATTATCTTGAATTAAAAAAAAAAAAGCTTTATTTTGGGGCTGTTTTTCTCACCATTGGCCAAGTCTTCCTCCGCAGTTGTGTTTCACTGTTGAAAGGACGTAGGTTTCCCCTTTCTCAGTTTCTGTTATGAACTGAAGTTATGTTCTTGCGGGAAAGAGACTCCGACTCTGACCTTTTTTGGAAACAACCGCACTTTTCCTAAATATGATTCAATTGTTTAAAACATAATGTTAGCCAGTTTTTAAATCGCAGCCATTTAACAATGTAGATAATCTTCAAATTTCGTGATTACTTAGTATCACTAGATCCAGTGCTGATGAGAATTCGAAAATGGAAGATGATTTATTATTTAAATTTTATTTTTTATTTTTTTTACTTGAGTATATATATATTTTTAAATATTGGTTTAATTAAACTCGGATTAACAAATTTAAAACTTATAATAATAATAGTAAGGGGAGGAAATATTCTTAGTTTTATTGTAGTTTCACCGTTTTATTTGAGACAGACTATTTTAAGTAGAATTTTTTTTCTGTGTAAATATTATTTGTAATTTCTTCATTCATGTCGAGAAATGTCTCTAATGACTCTTTAATTCGTCGCTGAGAGTGAGCTTCTGCATCTAATGCTCGTATGACCTGCGCTTGCAGTAAGAATGAACATTGAAATCTAAATTTTAATCTAGTAGGTGTAAAATTAATGCTATTTTTTTTCTTTGGCTCTTCTCTCATTGCGTAACACACACACACACACACAGAGGGAGTGATAAAAGATATTTAACAATAATTTGAATGTAGTCCCTGTAGTCTACTGGATAAAACGTCTGATTTCGGATTAGAAGGTTACAGATTCGATTCCCGTCTCGAACGTGTCATTGTAGAAATTATTTCTATTTTCTCCGGAAATTAAGATTATTTTTAGAAACACAGAGGAAGTGAGTTAGTAACAGACAGATCAGGAAAACTATAAACATGAAATAAAATTTTATATATATATATATATATACATTTACAAATATGAATGCATTTAAACATTTGTTTAAATGTTCCAAAAATGACAGATTTATAATTTTTATTAACGCAGAATATAAATCAATGTCAATCGTGTATTAGTTAATCGAAACTTTCGTTATTAGACTCTTTTCATTCCTTTAGATAATTGCTAATTGATAAAATGAAGTTTACAGTTACTATGACCTAATAGAAAGGAAGTATCAAATCATTGGTATTCATCTAATAATGATCTCAGGATTCTTAAAAGAACTGTATCAGAATTAGCATTTCTATTTATTTCAGTAATATCAGTCTTAAGCCCATTGCACATGGATCCGAAAATCGGATGGTCGGATCCACGAATCGGACGCATTCTCTTTCACATGGCCACGAAACCACGCCTATACGAACGATTTGAATGTTACATGACGTATAGACGACGTCAGAGAGAGTTTCGTGGCCATGTGAAAGAGAATGCGTCCGATTCGTGGATCCGACCATCCGATTTTCGGATCCATGTGCAATGGGCTTTATTCTTCATTCAGTTCTGGTAATGCATTTTTTTTTTTTTTTACAAACGTTGATACTAGAACCAGCCAAGCGACCATACAAAAGATGTGCAGATGAATCATACTACCCCTTTCGCTTAATTTTACTTTTGCCCTAATTTATGCTGATACCTTTCATAAAGAAAACCGACAATAACTATTTTCATCGAGTAGTCTGTACTAATACAGTCTGATAGATGAGTCGTGACGAACGAGATTTCTCGAGATTCACGTAAAGTCCGAGGCTTCTCGCAAAATGTCGACACGCACTATTTTACAAAGCAGCGTACGCAAAATTATACTACAAGTATAAATTGTAAGTAAATAAGAAGTCTCAGACTTTACGTGAATCTCGGAAAATCTCGTTCGTCACGATTTACCTGTCAGACCGTAGAAATAGGAAACGATAGCAAAATTCAAGGCATTTTTGTTAAGAAAAATGCCTTCATAAAAACAAAATTTAATTTATAATCCGATGAAAACGTAAAAAATTTAACCAAAAATTCCTCTCTTTTTTTCTGTTTTTTTTACTGTGAACAAAAAAAAAAAAATCTTTGAAATTTTCTTTTGAAAATTTTGAATTTTTAACTTCATCTTCCCACATAATTTGAAAACGTTTTTATCCTGGGCAGCCTGTGATAACCGAAAATGCTTGATATTGAATAAAAAATAATATTCATAGAAACTCATGAAATCTTGGTTCCCCCCCACCCCTGGAATAAAACCGTGTATGCAGGGTGATTCTAAATTCATAGCACAAACTTTAAGGGATGGTGTGGCACACTAAAACAAACGATGAAGCATTGTTTACAATGAGTGTGTCTTTAATGTGCATAATGCTCATGTGTGGGCAAACGCAAATCCACGTCACATGCTTACCAGCAACGTTTCTCTCTCAATCTTTGGGCGGGAATCATCAATGACCAAACAGTGCGACAGTTGTGGACATACATTGTTTAACAAAAAATGTTTGTTTTAGTGTGCCCTATCATCCCTTAATGATTGTCCTACGAATTTAGAATCACTGTATGTTAAGATTCCAAACACCATTGCATTTCTTTTTGCTTAATCAGTTATTTATTAATTTGGAATAACTCTCTAAAATACTTTACTCTTAGCAGGTTTAAGGTAATTTTAGTTTTGTTACTTAATAATAATTAACAATAATTCTCGGTTTGGGCCTCGTGGCTCGGATGGTAGAATAATTTACGTGAGCTGGTAGATCATTGGTTTGAGAATAGATTATATCAGTACTGGGTCTTTCTTTCTTTTTTTTTTTTTCTTTCGAAGTGATTCTATATAAAAACTGTTTCCTTGATGAAAGAAGCCTGGAGCTGAGAATAGCGTCTCCAGTTATAAGTTAAATTGTGTGCGAAATAAAGTACTAAGTGTAGAGGTGAAATTTAAACTTGTAAATTTGTAACAAAAGCAATGAAAATTCTCAGCTTCCACGTATTGCAAGTTTAAAAGTTTTCTAACTAATTTCAGATCTATTTTTATAGAACCTAGTTCGAGAATTAGTTAAAATTTCATAAAAATTCATGTTTGTTTTTTGCTAATTTTATGAATAAAACAGGATTGATAATTTTTTTTTTAAATATTATTACCATTAACATTTATTTTTCGTAATCTAATTCGTAGTTAATTATGAAATTTTAACAATCTCTACAATGATATCTGTTAGAACCATATACCTGTTATAATTCTTTAACATCAGAAAATTTTAATATAGTAGTTCTGATATTAAAGAACTAGTTCATAATGTTCGACTGACCGTGTTCGGAGCTTAGTTTTTTTTTACTTACAAACTGTACTAACTTTGAAGAACATTAAACATTAAAACCATTAAGATTAGCTTTTTTTGCTGTAGATTGTTGTATTTTTGTAAGAATGTTTGAGATTCCGTTCCTAACTTTTCATATATGTTTCTATGCAGATGATCACGTGACGGACCATGCGGAAATTGGAGCGGACGCTATGGGAGATGAAGATGGAACCATTATGGCCGGACGATACGCGGGGCGGAAGCAATTTCCGGTCGGATTTAGGACGGGAAATCCGCCACAACCTGGAGCGAGAGTTGGCCAGCGATTTCCGACGTGGCTGGGACGGCGACTGGGGTCGAGAGTTCGACGGAAGCCTCACGTCCCAACTAAGAACGGATACATTGTCCGCCACTGGGTACAGTTTCTAATCTTAAATTTATTACTTTATAAAAAAAAAATAACAACAACACGAAAATAAAATTTAGGTCTAAATTTCAAAACTTCAGAGTTGTATTACAATATTATAAATAGAAATTTTTCTCTAGAAAAAAAAATAATATTAAATATATAGTCCGACCACGATATTTGATTTTATGTAAACAAGATGTCAATATTAGGTTGAAAAAAAATTAAGTTTTTCCTTGAGATCCTTAAAATATGAAATATGAAATATAAAATGTCTTTTTTTCTTTTTAATTTCTTAGCATACTATCTAACAAAATACAGTAAAACCCCGTTATTACGCTCCCGCTTATAGCACTATCCCGTTCTTTACGCTCCTTTCATGCGGTCCCTGGAATTTTCTATATAACTCTCTATACTTTTACCCTCTTATAACGCTTCAAATCCCGCTTCTATCGCTTTTTTATATCGGAAATTTTGTATCGAAAAGAAATGTAACACTGTAATGATTCTTTTCTTTCCCTGGTAGGAGGGAATCTTCGAACTCTTTGAAGCGGAAATCCCTTTCTATAAGTGAAAAATTGCAAATTCTTCGTAAGTACGACGAGAATTCTACACTAAATCAGAAGGTTTTCGCAGAATCTAAGAATTCCCTGAACCAGTCTGAGAACAATAATAAAAAACAAGAATGGAATTATCAATTCAGCGAAGGATGGTTGCAAACGTAAAAAAGTAGTGTGGAAAATGTGAAGATGCCGAGGAAATTCTAATTGAATGGATTCATCAGTCCCGTGATGCATCAGTGCCATTAAATGACCCAATCATTCAAGAAAAGGCGCGTGAAATAGCGGGCAGTGCACTAAAACTGCTCCGAAAATATATTTGTATTGCTCCTAGTGGAGTATCAATTGATGTTAATAGTTTCTTGAACCGCATTGAAAATGTCGTAATTTATAACAGTAGCATACACACACGGCAAACCACAACCACAGATTTTTTTAATAGGAAATAAGCTCACATTTGCACTATATCTATTTCAGAATCAAGTATCTTTCCTGTAAAATGGTGTCTAAATGTTTCCCCATCATACATATAAATCATTCCCCGTTTATAGCGCTATCCCGCTTATTACGCTTGTAGGTCACGGTCCCTTGACGAGCGTAATAACGGGGTTTTACTGTAGCTGTAATGTAACAATTTCAAAGTTTATATAAATGTGGCTTCAGGCGTAGTTGATCGGCCACGATAAGCCCAAATATGACTCCTCATCAGACAGGCTGAAGTTACAATGTCTTAGTTGTTTAGCGAAACGGAATTGAATACAGAACTGCCAGGGTGAATTGATTAAATATGGCATTAAATATTGAGAAGTAAATAAAATTTTAATGTCGAACTCTTAAGGTGGCTGCCAAATCAAACGTCTAGTGAAGCAAAATCTTTCGAAATAGAAATATTTTTACTGTCATTTTAAAGGAGAATTAATTAAAAATATCTCTGTCGTGCATCTATCGCCGTAAGTGTATTTCCCAAAGGTCAACCACCTGGAGATTAGTGAATGTTATTTGTTAATAATATTTTTATAATAAAGTTTGATATTCAGTCATCCGAAGTCAGGGTTAGTTTTAGCTGAAAAGCCCAAAATTTATGGAAGTTATCCAAGTCACAACTTTGAGGTCAGTCTCACTTCTAAGCTCTGCCCCTAAAAACCCGTGAACAGATGTCGACTTTGTTGTTACTTACTTGTAGTTACACCAGTGCCCTAAAAGCTGTACAAAGTTTGTGGCAAAAGCTGTAAAAACAACATTAAGACAAGGGTTTGAAGATAGGAAAAACGCCAAAAAGTTGAAATTTATAACGGATGCCATTTTTAAACAGTTGATCCGATTTGACTGAAATCCAATACCAGCTGAGTTCTTAAGGGTATCTATCTAGCACCCACAAAAGTTTTAGCTCAAAAGCTTAAAATTTACAGCAGTCACAACTTTGAGGTCTTGCTCTACTAAGGCCCGACCCCTAAAAACCCGGGAACAGATTTGGAATTAAAATTGATGCTTATTTGTAGTTTAATCGATGCCCTAAAATTTCTGAAAAGTTTGTGACAAAAACTCTAAAAATAACATCACCGTAGGTTACGAAAATCTGTATGTCGTGGGAAGAAGAAATTGAATGGCGTATACTGTATATTCGTGATCTATCGGCGTTCATCACAAGATCCCGGGGTCATCTGTTCAGACAGGGGAGAATACACAATACAAGAAGGTTTGAATATTTTTTTTTAAAAATAAAGAAAAAAAATTATATATCAGTTATTATTCTTTATCAGCAAAGTCTCATTCGTACACTGTTTGTATTTCTTCGCTCTACGCATTTGCTGTGGAAAACGGAAGTTGTGCTGATTTCATTCGGGAAAGATAAATCTTTCCTTTTCTTCATTCGTACGTGTTTGTGCAAAAGGTGGAGAAAATGACCAACTACTGGTTTGTCATGAAAATTTAGTTGATAATTAAAACTAAATTCAGAAGGGTTCAAAAATCGCTTCTAAATTCCCATTTCTTCAATGATATCTTAAAATACTCTCCAAGACGCTCTTTTCTGAAATTAGAATCTTCAAGAGAACTCATTGTTGTCATCTCCGTTTTTGTGACTCCATTTCCTTCGGAATACAAAAACAAACCGGATTCGTGTAGGTATGTTTTGTAAGAAGCTCTGCCCAGTTCCAGAGGCTTATAAATCTTCCAGGGCGTTTTCCATGCGTTCGGGAAATTCGACCTTTAAACGGATCACGTGACATGAGTGCCGGTGGTCGTAGTGTTTGGTTGTAGTAAAACCGAATGAGTTCTTCTTCCCAAGTGAGTGTTGCCAGCACTCTTTGGAATTCGCTACTACGCAGCCATCATTTACGTAACGATGACGACGGCTTCAAGGTCGGTTGACCCTCCCTTGGTGACCTTCCCTTCCACACCTGCGCCACAACCATTTTGGTCGCGGTTCGCCCTTGTTTTCGTTGACGTCCGCAGACAAGCAACTGTTTCCGGGTTATTGAATGCATTTTATATTCTCGTCCGCTTTCGGCTTCTTCCAAACTCTGAAGTACAAAGGAAATGCCTGGAATATTTCAGATTCAAAATTTTTTCTTCTTTTCTCAAGATTCGTAAAATGAGAAATTATAAAGTCTTTAAATCTTTTGTAATACGCTAAGTTTCAGCCTCCTTCATCAATGCCCGACCCATCCCAACAGATTTACTATCGATGGATAACCCTTTACAACCGAAAATTGGCCATTTTCTCAATAATGACCCAAAGAAGATCTGACGGAATTCCCTGTTATTGTAGCATGGATCGAAAATCAAATTACAGTAGAGCATCGATTAACCGAACTTCCAATTATCCGAACAGCCTATTTCGCTGAAGCAAGCAACAATCGAAAGCTTTTTTGCTTAAATTATAATCTCTGGAGTTCAGATAATGATAAAAAAAAAAAAGAAAGACAATTTTAAATAATAATAATAAGAAAAAAAAAAAAAAAAGTTTTTAGGTTTTAGTAAAGTCAGGAACATCCCTTAAATTGTCTGTCCATTTATCCGAACTAGGGTCGGTCCCGACGTGTTCGGATAATCGGCGCTCTACTGTACTCAAAATATCTGCGCAGAGATGGTCCAAATTTACAATCAATAATTGATTAAACATATTCTAGAGGAAAAAAAAAAAACCAAATTCGACAAAACGAATAAAAAATAATTACAAATTTATTAATATAAATAAAAGTTGTTAAACAATAAAAATATTATTTGCATTAAAGTCGAAAAAAATAACACACACAAATAAAGGGCGTCTCCGTTTTTGTTAATTACTTGACTCGTTGAATG
The DNA here is from genome assembly GCA_023159025.1 of Thereuonema tuberculata. Lineage (NCBI taxonomy): Eukaryota > Metazoa > Arthropoda > Chilopoda > Scutigeromorpha > Scutigeridae > Thereuonema > Thereuonema tuberculata. Next base: position 5,655,722 of record JAFIDM010000004.1, read on the forward strand.
TAAACAACCTTATTCCGTAGCTGAAAACAAATTAAATCTACAAATTGTTACAAACATGGCTTAAACCCCATTACTTTTATTCACAATCGAAGTAATACAGCCTACATGTAGCACGAAATATGCACAAGAATGTATCCACCGATTGATTACCTCCACGCCCAGAGTGCATTCGATGTCATCCCTCACGATTTGCTACTGTCCATTTCTAATGAATTGGCTTTCTGAGTTTGAAGGATTAAACCATATTTATTTTTTTATATAAATATATTTAAAATAAGGGGATCCTTTCTAGTTTAAATTCAATTAGTTTTTTAATATTTCCTTAATGTGATTTTATTTATTTCTTTATTTTTGATTAGTTGTATGTGTCCTTCTATATAATTCGATTGTTTTTTTCTTTCTTTTCATTTCTTTATATTCTTTAACTCAGTTTGATAAATTCTAATCATACTAGACGGTTACCCGTCTCTTCTCTCCGAAAGCCTCGCAAATGTAACAGAAAACAACATTTCATTTATTCAAAAACACTAATTACTTCAAGGAAACTAAAAACTAAAAATAAAATAAAAGTCTAATTTTTAAAAACTACATGCAATGCAATATTGAAATTCATTTGTAAAAGCCGAAAATTTACGCAGTTGTGTTGACCATTCAACGCGACTTCTGTTGCCTGGCAACGCGAACTTCAGTTGTTGCGGACGTACACGCAAATACAAGCCGATTTTAGTTATTTATTAATAATGTAATGGCTATTTTAAGAGCACTTTTTACAACAGCGAATAATTCTCAAATTCTCTGAAGAATCGTTTGCAGTTTTAAGAAATTTCTTCCTATCATTCCCAGCCTCTCTTTCACAGGGGGGTAACTGTTTTGTGGTTTCACCGCCAGGAAGTTAAAAGCCCTAAACACAAAAGTAAAAATTAATATTAACGATATGAAATAATTTTTGAACATTTACATATTTCGATAACGAAAAATAAATTTATGACAAATATCAATGTAGTACAGTAATAATTTATGATATACTTACTTAGAAGGGATGCAAAGTGAATCACTGTTTACCGAAACTTTTACTTTGAAAACTTCAACAAAATACAAAATTTACATTGTGACCCATAAAAAATAACTTTATAAAATTCATATTAATAACTACAATAGTTAACTACAACTTTTAACTAAACATATTAATTTAGACACGAAAATAAGAATTACTGAAGCCCCTACATCTGGGTAATCTCTTTCTCGCCAGAATGAACTCGCTCGTGATGTTGAAAATTGCATTAACTTCCTCATTGGCTCCTTACACCCGAAGAAGGAAATCGAAAAAAATGGATTTCCGAAACTGTTGTGACTGTTTATTTACGTTTTATAGAAACTCTGCTTATTCTGGTCATTTAACATTTATATTAATTTAGAATTCTGATTCAATTTCAGTTTCCTTCAAACAGATGGACAATCTGATTGTAAGATTCCAATATTCTCCTCGAACAATTAAATAGAAAACATCAAAGCATCATAAAAGAATTTTATCGATATTTCCAGAAATACAGTAGATGCCAAAATGATCGATACATTTTCGCCAGCGTAGAATTAAATTGTTCCTTTTACATTTATATTTTCCAAACTGTTGACATACCCATGACATCTTTCACATTTTCATCTCAAGTGAAATATTTGTCTATATGAAGTATTTTATCGCTAGAAACAATGATGGCTTCCCTTCGTTATATAGATTAAAGCTCTAGCGATCCCAACGAGACTCTTTATGGTAATGAAGCGTGGAATTGAGATGCAGTTAAAACCGTAATTGCCCAATCACAAGGAGAGGCCATGGTTTGTTTAACACGGGATTTAATGCCCTTTTTCGTGTTAGCTTAAGAGCTTCCTGCCGTCAGAAAATAAAAAAAGTCGTCAAGCAGCAGACTTGAACTTGGTATCTTCTGCTCAGAAGTCCAGTTCGTTATCCACTGCGCCAATGCACTACTTCATTCATTTGACACAGGAAGCTATTAAGCTAAGTTGGGAAAAACACTCCAAAAAACATCAAATATCTCGAAAACGTAGGTTGTTGGACCCTAAACCCGGTATATTTTTGAAATACTTCAAGAGTACTTTCATCTCACAAAAGGGCATTGAATTCCGTGTTATACAAACCATGGCCTCTCTTGTTAGTTTGTCTGTTTTCGGTTCTGATTCTGCAAAATCCAAATTTCTTGTCCTATAACAATTCGAGTGAGAAATTACTCTTCTTTTCATTTGAGTGAGAAAGAAACGAGATGCGGATTGAAGAAGGCTGTGAAATACTGTTTACCCCATTTGGACGGGAAACTTTGAAATTCAGAAAAAAAGTGATTTCACTGCTGCAAAAATTGCACAATCGCAAGTTTTCATATTCTCTATTTATTACGGGAACAGAATAAATAAATAACCTTCTGTTTTCCCTTCTAAAGTGAATTACAGTGATCCCAAGGTAAATAAGATACTGCATTAAGACGAGATCTGTGATTGGTTCCATTCACTAACTGTTTTGAACACGTACGTCTGTCCTCCAGTAAGGGTGAATTCCATTAGATTCACTGGATTTCTGAATGAAAGCTGTATCAGGCCACAATGGCGAAATAAAATTAAAATACAAATTAGATATAAGAGAGTATCTTATTACGAAGTTATACGAAACTCATTAATGATTTTATGAAGCATCATTGGTTTGCCGCCGAAAATTGAAAAGCCACAAAATAATTTGATTTTTTTTTAATCAAAAATTGATTTAATTCCTAGGATGTTTGTGTCACTATAAACATTACACCAAATTCATTCGAGATAGGGGTTTTCTCTTCCTCTGTTTGTAAACTTTTACAGCCTCCGTCATTCCTCGGTTGCATTCCAAATCCTAAATTCACCATTTGGAAAACCTCCGTTCTTAACAATTAAAATCGATTCACGTTTATTCTCAGGGTCGCTGTAAATTTCTTCACATTATTTTCTTTGTCCTTGAATCGCGAGCGATTATCGAATATTCGAAATACTTATTTGATTCATAATTCGACGAGAAGAGCAATTAGCATCTTATAAACTTCTTTATTGTTCATTTCAGTTTTATTAGTTTCAAAACAGGCCACAGAGTACTTACATTGAGTCCCTTGTCTTCTGTTTATCAGAAGCAATCGGAGAACTCTGTTAATTAATCTTTCTTCAATTTCTTCAAAATGACTAAAATTAAGAAATAGAATTAATTCTCCGTTAAATTTACAAACTTTTAAGCTTCTTCATTGATTTTAATATAATATTAAAGTCAGTATTTAATATTGACTTCCGGTCGTTTGGTTGAACTTCATGGATAGCAACTGCATCCTTCCTTGTTTAGTCGATTATTCAGTGCTTATTCGTTGATACCAAAACGCTACTTATATCCCAGAATAATTCCTGTTCTTCTCATCCAATCGTAAAAAATCGCTAAATTAGTTTCAGATTCCTATTTTACGCCCTGTTTCATCCATTACTTTATCTTCAAGCAAGATCTGAAAAAAAGTACCTTTTACAAAATGATACTGATAAAATAGACATTTTTTCAGTGCAAGAATGTTTACATATTTACGTAAAGAAAGTTACGGTATTTATATATAAATAAATAATAGCGACTTCCTGTTTTAATTAAAGTTATTTGTGAAGCAAAATATAGATATAGAATTGTGTAGATAATACTTTTAGTTTGTTTTTTGTTTTTAAATTGAAATATTTGTAATAATAATAAAAAAAATTGAAAATGCACATGAATAATTGTTTATTCATGTGCATTTCATTTTTTTTGTTTACCTACATTCTACATATATGCACGTTAAATTATATTCCTCATTTATAATATTATTCTCTTTGTATTCAGCTTTATAAGATTCTTTTCGACTTTCATACAGAGATCTTCCAAATTACAGCGCATGAAGAATGTTCTGTGCAAAAATATTGTAACACAGTCCTTTTTAGTTTCTTTTTTATTAACTCGACATTAATAAAGTAAATAAATAAATAAAACCAGAACTGAAAAGAGTCTTTTGACAATAAGCATCACTAAGTTAATACAATGTTAGTTTATTTTTTTCTTTGTAAATAACGTAATGCTAAGGACTTTTAATTGGTTAGGAAATCTATAGTTCACTAATACGTCAAGTCCATTTCTGAGCGTCGTTATGTGTCTATCTTAGTGGCGTCTAACAGATGCTGGCTTTTTGGCAACACATCAATGCTTTACGCAAAGCCGTTGTAAACAAATTCATTAATTAACTATAACTTATGGAGAAGTTATTTAGGAAAAAAAATACCAAGGAAAAATAAAAATGAATTACTTCTAACGAATTATTTTATATAGAGAGAAAAATAGAGAGAATTGAATGAAATTAGAGACTTTCCTTAGAAAATAAATTTCTACAATTGCTGCCTTTGTAAAATTACCCACATTTAGCGAACAGCAGTTTTGTATCATGGGATTTTTCTCGGTGGAAATTATTTTTTTTTTCTTTTTTACCCAGACTATTTCAATATATCCGAGTATTTAGTTTGGAGAAATTGTTATTATTTGTTCATTGTTCTATGAGAACTGTATATATGTTGGTTTTTTTTATCTCGCATTTACTGTATTGAAGTCCTTTTCTGTCTGAAGACAGGACAATTGTAATTGCAATACTTTGCAGTTCGTTAGCGACCCATTTGGGAGCTATTGCGTTTGTTCTGTCCCTCCGTCCGTGTCTGTATCCACCCCTATCAACTCCCGAATGGAAGGTCGTATCGACAAACAGACTTCATCATCGTGTTCAGAGGCTAAAACACCACAGGAATAGAGTAGTTTCAGGAGCCAATGCCCCCCATATTCGAGATATTTGGCATTATTTTTAATGGATTTCTGCTATTAGCTTAAATGTTAGCAATGCAACCATTTGATTTCCGTTGTCAGCTGTAGCTTGATGGGTAAGGTCTCGCACTCGTATGCTAGAGGTTGTGGGTTTGAATCCCTATATCTACTTGTTTTTCTCTTAATCTTTTTTTCTCAAGGTCCATGTGGTTTGTTTTTGTTTGTTTTTTTCCTTATTTTCCTAACTTTTTTTTTTTTATTTTTCCTTAAGTTATTGTACTTCCTTTTTTTATTATTATCTTTAAAATTTATTATTATTTTGGGTCGCCCTTAAATTTATGCTTTAGTACAAAACTATATTCACTGGTTTTTTTTTTGTTTTGTTTTTTTGCGAAATGACGGGATAATTTATTTTATCGCTGACTACAATTATCACTTCCTAAAATCACCGTCATTGGCGATAGTAAGAACTGATAAGAAATGAAGAGATTGAGAAAGCGTTGTTTTGCTTATCTCTGAATTGTCTGTCACTCTTTTTAAAACCTGCACAACAGAAAACACTGCTCTGACAACAAGGATGCAAATTACATTAGCTTCGAGAAAAGAATTTTCATCTTAATATTTTTTTTTCTATTCTTATAAGAATAACATTAAAGAACATTAAAGCAATGCCAATATATTTAGAAAAGTTAACATGCTAAGATTAACCTTCATCCTCACCTGGTTAGAAATAAAATAAAAGGTTTTTATGAAATTTTATGAAGTTTTAAGAATTTTTTCCATAAATTATGTAATTTACGTAATCTTCCATCATTTTCGCTAACAGTGTTTTTAAAAATTGAGGATTATTCTTGTGGAGGAAGCGGAAGAAAAAAAAAAAAAACAGACACTCTTGAACTAAGACCTCATCAGTTGGTTCTTTATGAATGAACTTTCTATTGTAATGCGACAAATGAAATCAAAGGAAACTCGGTAGTAATCTAAAACGATGCATTGGGCTGTAAAATTGCTTTGTGGTTTGACATCCTTGTTTGGTTGGGTTAGGAAAAATAAGATGAAAGCTAAGATTGTTCTGGTTTTGCAATGCAAATTTTATTGTTTGATCTCCCACGTAAAGAACTTATTTCTAGACAATGTTAAATGCCATTTTCGTAAGACATGGATTTCTCAAAGATGATGGTTGTCTAAAAAAAAACTTCAGAACAATTGGATCTCTTTAACAAAGACCAAGTCTGCTAAGAAACTGGACTGCACGTAACTGCGCATAAGGACGTTCATTTGAACTCAGCACATTGTTATGTTGATTGGATCTATAACAATGGCAATCTTACAGATTATGGAAATCATAGACAGTGAACTGATCAAAACAGCAATGCTAAACACAATAAATGGCAGATATTTGATGATATCTATTTTATCAGAAATAATGCACTGCTCCACGACTTTTCAATGATATCAGAATCCTATAGAGAAAAGCATATTTTCCCATTCTTTCCTTTCTCCTTGTAAATCCTGTTATCATCCGTGCTATTCTCCTTTTTTATCTCACTTCCTTTATACTCCGCAAATCAGAATACTATTTGATTTGTAGAAGATTAGGGCGATATGAACGACGAAATCCTTCTGTGAAATTCTAAGACGTAAAGCATGCTTTTTATTTCAAAAAACTAACAAACATGACAATATTATTTCCCAAGTACTCTTTCCAAATGAGTCGAGGTTTTTCAATATTAATACTTTGACTTTATCAAAACATTTATTTCAATACCGAAAGGCCTCAAATCTTTTCTCTGAAGTACATTTCAGTTGTCGTATATTTTTTACCAACTATTCCACAGTAACGTCATTCAGACACAACTTTCCACGTCTAATCTCAGTGAAATCTTCGTGTTTCAACACGTTCATCTACTCCCTGTGTACTCCACTTATCCACATATCTATATCCCTAAAGAAGGTTTTACGTGCATTAAGCCTACAAACGCATTTGCTGCGATTTTTCAGCGATGTCATAAAATCTTCCCCTTTTCTTCCTTTTTTATTGCTGCCTCAAGCAATGTAATAATTGTTCCTATTGTGATGACCCCCTTGTTGCAGTGGAGAAATATAGATTTCGTTGCAATGGTAAAAGACCTGAGGGTTCTCTTAATGGACTTTGTCCCCTTTCTTAATGAACTTCTCCCCCTCTTTTACGACTTCGATGAAAAACGAAAGCAAGTGCGTTGCTAGGCTAATTATAACATGAAAAACAGAAAAACTGTAGAATGCACAAATTCGTTTGCTTTCACGCCTTGAGCCATCATCGACGGCAATCTGGGACAGCTGTTTCGTCCTTATTAGGACTCATCAGCCAGATTTAGCATTGATGATGAAGCTCAGAAATCGTGAAAGCCTTTGGTTCCTTCTCCCGCACTTGGAAGTGGGACCCCACAAAAGCAAACGACAGAGAAAAATAGCTATAACCAGTACAATTACCTTAGCCCGCTGGGCACAAAAGGCATAGCGATTTTTCTATTGTTGTTTGCTTTTGCGGAGTCCCACTTCTGAGTGCGTGAGAAGGATCCATAGGCTTTCACGATTTCTGAGCTTCATCATCAATGCTAAATCTGGCTGATGAGTCCTAATAAGGACGAAACAGCTGTCCCAGTTTGCCGTCGATGATGGCTCAAAAGGCGTGAAAGCAAACGAATTTGTGCTTTTTAAACGATTTTCATATATTCCTAAAAAAAAAAATGATACTTTTTTTTTTCCTTAACGATTAGTTGAATGAAATAATTAGCTTTGAAATATATAAAGGATTTTATTAATTTACTTAAAAGTAATTAATGAATGAAAAACAGTATAAGATTAGTAGAGGATAATTATACTAATTATGATATTAATGTGAAATATTGTTAAGGTAAGTTATTCAGTGCAACTAAATTTGATTAATCTAATCTTTTTTTTTTAAATTAGGAGACTCTAAAAGCGTGAAGTCTAAGTATGACAAATCCTAAAAAAACGAGCTTTTGTATAAAGTACTGTTTCTCATGTATGGAGCCATTTGTCGAACACAACATTAGTTTTTAAAATGTAGATTCTCTTTTATCTGATCTATGACAGCTATGTTATTTTTTTATTATTGATAGATGTTCTATTATACAAGTACATCTTTCTAAATATTATCGACTTTAAAAAAAAAAAAACTCAAAAAGCAAAACCTGTTAAGTTTGACTTATTATGTAATGGTTTTTATGATTACAGAGGTGGTTCCTCGTCAGCCTCCACAGCAGCCCCGGTGTTCGCCTACTCGCAAAAGAACTTCCACATCGACGGGAACCTGTACAGCATCTTCTCACCATTCCAGGCAAGGAAGTCTACGTCGAGGCCGTCCTTCCTGCGGGGTCAGTCGGAACAGTCGAGTCCTACACCCCCTGCGAGCGGCAGTGCCTCGCCCCGCTCCTCCTCCACTCGCAACCGAAGATGGAAGCTCAAGTTCCATAATCAAGACATACCTGCCCAATACAGGTCCACCACCTCGGCGGCAGCGGGGTCTTCGGCAGCTGCCGGAACCAGCACCGGAGAACCCACAGAGTCCGCAGGTAGATAAATTAATCCAACCAGCAGAAAATATGTAGAAGGATTAATAAAAGAAATGAACTTAAAAAGAAAAAAATCTTATTTATTTATAAACAACTATTTTTATTTAACTTTATTCATTGATTTAATTCTAAATCTTTAGTGCTTTACAAAATATCAACAAATTAAAATTAATAAGCCACAAACTAACCTCTTTAATTAGTTATTGGTTAATTCTTATTTATTTAAGACCTATATAATCCTAAAGCAATAGACTTTTATTATTTTTTTTACTGTAAAATGAATTTTAACACCATTTCCCCCCCAAAAAAATTAAACTTTTAGCAGGGAATTTGCTAAAAATATTGTTTTTATTTGATGTTTATTTCTCAAAGTTGACTTACGTTAAATAAAAGTTTAGATTCCGCGTAAATTAGCATTTATTATTTTTTTTTTTTAATAACTGCCTGAATGTTTAAAAGTTAAAGATAGAAAAAAAATTGGCTTTAAACGATATTAGTCAGTTATAGCTATGAAATTCAAGATTTACTTATTTGTTCAGATGATAAAGGAATCGGAATTATTATACGAATGGGTATTAAAACGTGTGAAAGCCTGGCATTGTAAGATGCTTCCAAAAAAGTCATTTATTACCAAATAGAAAAATTTAGAATGGAATATATTTATTTTCAAATGTATTCAGTTGCCGATCCTACTTATTCGTTGAAGGAAGGCGAAAGAAACCTCAGTAGCATCCACTTTATATGTGGATGGAGATATTCCATGTCAGTCGCTCATTTGTAACTCTGATAAGAGGAGAGCGAAACAGTAGGGACCGATTAAAAGACAATCTTGATTTGGAATTTTGGAAATGTGGTAAGATTTCGTAAACCCTATTTACCATTTTAAGGGCACCAATGTTCCGTCAAATCACTTGTCAACTGATCAGTCGTTAATCTTAACCAGTCTTAAAAATACGTGTGCATCAAGCACAATTTAACAAAATTTCACTGATTAGTCCTTGATAGCGGACCGTGTTTCTAAAACTGGCTGCGATTGGTTAATAATATTCAACTTCATTTCAAAATGGCAACTTCCAAGCAGAAGAAAGAAAAAAACATACAGGCAGAATTTTTTTCTTGAAGACAAGAATTGTCAAGGCAAGAACCATCAAAGGAAGTAAATGTTTTTAATATTATTTTCGGAACTTTTCATAGAAAAATACATCGAATTTATCGTCAAAATCACAGGAGTCTGTTTCATTCGGAGCCATCGTGAACCTTCTTGAAAAAGCTGAATGGCGCTGTGGCTGATTGAAATTGACGAGACCAGTTTTCTGCCACTAAAATTTGACGACTCATCAACGCTTTAACAACTGTTAAATCCCCAACGAATGTTGGTGCATAGATGACAGTGGAGGGGAGGTTTGTCAACCCTCAAAGTTAACGAAAGCTTGATGCACGCCGCCCTCAGTCTGGTCTTGTGAAACCTCTATTTCACTGATCACACTTGTTGTTGATTTGGCTTGTTGGTTATTTAGTGTAAGAAGATTCACGAGATATCACTGGATATTAGCCAGGGGAAAGTATACTCATGGGATTCCCCAGCACTACAAAAACGGCGGGCTTTTACGTGCTGATGTTTACGCTATTTCTTTTCTGTTTTCAAATCAACAAGGCAAACTCTACGAAAATCCTTCGGCTCAAAAAAGGTTGAAAACCGCCGAGTGAAGTTTTTTTGGGCCGTATTAGTTAAAGATCCCAGAATTTTAATAAGTTTTCAAATAATATTTGAAATATTTATTGGAAAATTACGCTATTAATAGTTAAACAAGGTGGTTTTGAACATTTAACTTTTTTCCCAGTTTAGATAAAACCAACTACTAATAACAAGGGCTATCATATTGTATTTTCTTTCTATGATAGCAATTCTGTGAAATTAATTGTAATTGAAAAAAATTATGTTAAGTTTCACGTTAACATAGTGAATCTTTAAAGTTATTGTTCTGTAGATGCCCCTGATTAGAATAATTGAGAAAGGCACGATTCTGATGGCAGCGTCTAACGGGAAAAGCTAATTAGTAAAGTAAATTCATAGTAAAGTGTTCCCTGAAATAAAATTCGAATGATATACATAGCTCTACGATAGAATTCCATATTACAGAACTTTATCACGGAGCTAATCAACATGATAAAGTTAACACAGGTAATTTCTTTGTTGTAATGAATCAACGTCACAGTAGCAGAAGATTTCATTTTTTGTGTTTTCTCTTATTAAATTTAACGTCGATATCTGATGTCATTTATTTTTCTTTCCTAGGGCCTTCAACTGCGGAATCTTCTCACAGTAGAATGTCTTCATCCTCCTTCTTCAGTTCATCTCGTACCTCTTACTCGTCATCTTCATTTAAAGAGACCCGCAGGGAAAGTTCGTCCTCCTCCTCTTCCTTCCGACATTCTTTTGATGACGACGACATGGGTCTGTCTTCCTTACGAAGAGGTATTAAAAGGGAAGACCCTTTCGAGGTTCTGGACTTGTCCCAGCCGCGGCTCGGCCTCTTCTCGGATTGGCCGCGAACCAGTGGCGCAGGCGGAAGCGGTAGCAGCAGCGGTGCCAGACACGACGACAAAGATGCAGAGTTCGGTTCTCTTCACCGGCGACTGCGAAAATCCCATTTTCGTTCGTCGATGTTCGATGATTCCGATGACGAGCAGCAGTCGAGTGCTTTTCGCGCAGGGATCAACGAGCCCTTGAATCTCTGTCTGGCCGATCATGCCAAAAGACGCCAAGAACGCCAACAACGTAAAGAAGAGAACGCCGAGGAACGAGTGCGGATTCTGGTTAAGGACGAACCAGTGGACGTGGACAGCGAGGAACTTCGGCCACCCAGAAATGTCTCCCCGTTCACAGCAGCAAAAGAACGCTTTGAACAGCGGAGACGGCGGTTGTTCGGAGAGAGAAGGTCTTTGACGGACTCCACTCTTGCAAAGATGCTGATTCGGACACCGTCTCCTCCTCCGACGAAAAAGGAGAGTGGTAGAAGAAGAGCAGAAGACGCGGCGCCAAATAGAGAGGGGGACGTTCTAGATCTCTCTCTGAGATCCAAACACGAAAAAACGAAACGGAAAGTCCACTTTGAGAAGCAAGGGATCAGAGAGGACACGTGGACCAGATCCACTGCCAGTTCCTCCTCTGCTACTCAGCCTTCTCCTTCGTCAAAGGAAGAGGAAACATCGGGCTCTCCGCTCTGGCGAGGAAGACGTGTGCCTTACATTTCGCAGATGTTGGAAAACATGACCATTTGGGATGAGGATACCAACAGTCCCCGTCCCATTGATGTACCTCCGTGTATTGAGACCGAAGACGACAGCATGGAAAGCGTCCAACATATTCCTACAAGTAATCGGGAAAGGCTGCAACATCCTCCTTATTCTCACCAACAATATCACGCTTTTACTCCTAACTATTTGCCCGAATCTGGGCTGCCAGGATTAGGCTCCAAATTCGCAAAAACGGAAAGTGGTAGTTATCTGACTGACCACATGGCTAGAGAGTACGAAATGATGCGGAAGGCGTTTGAAGCCAAGGCGGCAGCGTTCTTTGAGACGGCGCCTTCGACTTCAGGAACATCTCTGGAAGTGCCACCACCGACAATGAAATCCAGCACGGCACCAAATCTTGCTGTGACTGAATCTCAGCCAAGCCATACCGTCCAAAGATCTGAATCGGAACCGACAGTAGGGGCGGGGTCTTACTGTGTGTTTCTGCCTGGGGCTTTTGTTCATCCTGGGCCAGTGTATATCGCACCTCAGCAACAGCCTCCAGCACAACCGTTGGTGCAAGACAATGTGCCTTCCAAAGTGGTCACTACCATTCACGTGACTGCTCCTTCCCCACCACCACCACCAAAGGAACAAGGAAGCAATGTCACAACCGTAGAGTTAAAACCAAAGATGGTTGACACAAAATTAAATCTCTTGACTCTTCCAAACCTGTCTCCCAGTGTAGCTCCCAAACCCTTTCCTCGCCAGAAACGTCATGCTATTGACATTGACACGTCATCTGCAACCACATCGAGTTCTCCTTTTGCTAATGACATTAGTATTTGTAAATTCAAGCTGATTAAAGGTGTACAGCCAATGCTTGAAGAAAAGAAAACCTTCTATGTGCCATTACCACGTTCGTCTGCTCGTTCCGAACCTCCTAAGGAGTCTAGTAGCGTAGTTTCAACGGCAAGCGCACAGAGTGCACCGCCCAAACAGGAGCGTTTCCGCACGTACAAAATCCACGTCGGGTCGCAGGAAGAGCTTGGACGAAAACTGGCTGCCGGGAAAAAACTGCGACGGCGGTCTCGGAAGGCCCTAGTTCGAGAAAAGCTCGAAGCCACCTTCCGCGAACAGGGTTTTCTAATCAAGACGCAGCAAGTGTCGTCAGCTGAGGGATCTGTGTACTGCAAATTCCGGCAACTGAAAAAATTCACGAGGTATTTGTTCAAGAGTTGGAGGAATTATTTGCCCAAGGACCTGGAGGAGATTTCAGGTCCGGCACAAGCAGCCGAACTGTTTGGATCTGGTTCCCTGCCCCCGCCGGGTCTACTTAACTTTGCGGAATCACCAGCGGGAGAAACATCGACAAACGCCCAACTTTGTTCGCCAGGGACGTCAAGGACTTCCAGCATATCTGGATCTGCCTTTGCTGCAGAACCCTACGTCAGTGTTTGTTCTCCAGGTGCTTCCCGTTCTCCGAGTCTGTCGGGAACGTCTGGCATTGGGACGTCCATCTTTACAGGTGATTCAGCAAGCGTTGCATCGCCAGCGTCGGACGGTGCTTCGTCTGCAGCACTTTTGGATACCATCAGTTTGTCGGGAAGTTCACTTCTGTCGCCGGCATCCAGTGCTTCGAGTGCGTCCAGTACCTCCCCTGTCTCAATGACAGGCAGCGATGGTAGGTAACAATGAACTGAAGCGAAAAACAAAAACAAACAAAGGGCAGCTGCATATAAATAACACAAATTACCAAAAGGTTACGACGACCTTATTGTGGTCTTACTTATTACAAGTAATTAACCTTAAGTTATATTAAATTAATATTATTAATAAATAGCGTTTGGTACTGATCAGTTGTTACGAATCATGCACATGACAACCTTGTGGACCGGATTTGAAACGAGATTGAATAAAAGTAAGTGATATCATGCATATTAAATAGTTGATTTATGTAAAGAAATATTCGATATTTGTACATTTACAACTTAACAGTTGCTTATAAATTAAACAAATTAGGTTTTTAATTACTACTCAAAATTTCTGACGTTTTAATGAATTTGTAAATACATAAAGCTTGATTTTAATTAACAATTTTATTTCAACTATTCATTATAATGGATAATCACTTTTGTCTTGGATTTTTATTTTTTTAAGCAGATATTCAATTGTAAATTTTTAATTCTAGATATGTAATTCCTGGGCTTATATACATTGAAAAATGCTTTTTTTTTTCTCTACGTGTTTAACAATCCAAAAAAAATTAAAAAAAAAAAAAGATTAGACTTTGAGTATTAATTACTTAATTAAAATAGAGTAATTAAACTATTTTTAAGGATTTATTTTTGGGAAACAATTGATTCCTGTTGAACGTTGCCACAGGATGTCAAAGTTTCAAAACAAGAAACCGAACATGTAAATGACTTACAGCGCCCAAAATAAAACAAAATGGAAGACAATGGAAATGTGCCTATGTAACATTCTAAAGAAATAATAACAGCGCTTTTTTTTTAATTATTTATAATAAAAAACATATTATAGGTCTTGTAAATATAATTATTTTTTAAAAATTTAATTTAAAATTTTTTGAAATATTTTTATATCTTTATGGAAAAGTACAAATTCTTGCATTTCCATAGCATTCCATTGTTTTGCTTGTATAGAAAATTTATGTATTTTTTTAAAAATATACATTTATGTTAAATAATTATTTTTAAATTCATACTTTATTAGCAATTGATTGATTGTTTTTTTTTTCCATCAAAGCTGGTGATTACTTATCTGTAATATTAAAAAATAATGTTAAAGTTATACATTGTTAACTTTGTTTTAAATTTAATAGTAAGGAAATTTTAGTTTTATATATATATATTTTCTTTAATTTATAAGAGAGGAAATTTTCTATGAAAGCATTAATCTGAAGTTCATGCATAATACAGCAGCAATTATATATTTTATTTTTTGCTTATTTCTTTTACATTTTACAACGATGTCATAATTAGGTTTTAAAATTAGAACATATTTTAAAGCGAATTTAACTTTTATAAACCTTTGAAAATTAAAATAAATGATAAATTCATATTTATATGTCGTTTTGACATGAACTCTCCGTATCATATTCAATGTGGATATAGTTTTATCCAGTATTTTCTGTGTTATTGATAATTTGAACTAGCTACAAACTTAGGTAAATTGAACACTGATAATTTATTTTCAGTTTTAAATCTTACATGAACACTTAAAATCAAATAACACTTAAAATAACAAATAATAAATCGAAATAACTTTACATAAATATATATATTTAAAGGCGCACAGCTTATAAGTCCATAATGCACTGCAAAATATAAATGAAAAAATATGGTCAAACGAATAACTACCATTGAGCAACTTTTCAAAAACATTACGTAAATGATATGAATATATATTTTTTTTACAAATCAAATTATGGAATTCCGATTTTAAATTCACAGAACAAACTGTATGAACTTCAGATTAATTTGTTCGCTGTATTATTCATTTACAGTTCGTTTTCAGATCAGATAAAGTTATTTTAAAATAAGTTTAAAATTTAACAAAAATCTGTAACACTATTTTTATACAAACCGAAAAGAAATTAATTATTATTATGTTTCAGATTTTTTTAAGTTAATATAAAAAATAATAAAAAAATAATTGATTATATTCATATATAAATAAATATATTTATATATATATTTTTATAATAACTTACATTCTATCATACTGTGGTCGTTCGATATGGATCAAACTTGTTTTTATTTTTCGTTTTGTTAAAAAAAAAAAATTGTAGTAACAATTTTTTCCCCTCCCTTTTGCCAAATTGATAATGCCATGTTTTTTTATTTGCAAACAAATAAATATGTGTTTATTGTCGACTAGAAAAATATGCTTATTTAGAGGAGCATGTAATGATGGCTACCTGCGTGAGTTAGTGATTTGTGTCATTGTTTTATTAATGATTGTAGATAAGAAAAAATCCGTTAACTGATTCAGTTATCATTATCCGTTTTTGCCAAGTTGTGTGGAAAACCGATCATACCTCTGTTATATATTTTATTTGTTTGTGCTTTTTATATTATTATTCTTATTATGTCACTGAAATTCTTGTCATAATTACAAAAAAAAATTATCATAATTGTTTATTTATATTTGAAATGTTTTTACCAAAATTATTTTGATCTATGTAAAAAGTTTATTTTAATATCTCTTACCTTTACGTAATGGCCATATTTTGGAGCACATTCGTTGCTCCCAGTTTGTAAAAAGAAACAAAACTTGTTACCTAATTGTTGTTAACCATAACAATATTTGTTAAGAAGCATAATCTGTTTCCAAGGCAACACAGAAAGATGTGACACGTTGAATGTTAATGGAAGGATTCCCAAAAATCTTGTTTACTTGAATTGTTGAAAATTTTAGAATATTTGTTAAAAACTAAAAAGCAACATTTAGTGAATATACGTCTTACTTCATCTTATAATGCTGATGATACTTTTGTCTGTTCTAATGCAGAAACGTTGCGATTAGGAAAAGATACCTTACGATTAAGTCATATTCTCGTTTCTGTTTTAATATTTAATCTTTTAACATCATGTCTGCATTAAGTGCGTTAAATACCATTCATAGTTAAAATATGCCGAGTTTTCCCACATTAACAACCAGTGTACACTTTTTTTTTTGTCGTTAGCCTTTTCGTCAACGTTCCCCTGGTAACTGATGTTGACAAGAAAGAATGCCTTAGACAGTAGTTCCCGACCTTTTTATTTGTCTTGTAAACCCCTTTCAACGTTATATTTTTCTCACGAATATCCTCCGCAATTTAATTTGTAATTTCTCAGACAAATCATTAAATTTTTTTACTGCGAATAGCCAAGGACATTGCGAACCACCTGAAACATTTCTAAAGAAATCGGCATAATAAAGTAATTGACACTTCAGTATTTACATATACGATTCCAGGTATCGGATAGCTTTGGTGATATTTTCAAATGGTAAAATAAGGACCATAGATGCAAAGTGAATTTATATATTTAGGAATTGGGCATATAATAGTTGCAAATATCGCGAAACTTTATTGATTTTTAAGATTTTTCACAAATCGTTTGTAAACATTCATTTAGCCAGTGACTGAAGTTATAACAAGATCGACACAGTTGAAATGCTTTTCTTTGAGTAAATCGTTAATTTTTGCTTCATGTTTTGCTTGAGATTTTTTTCCCTTAAATACCGAATTCTAGAAAAAAATCCGCCGACATTGAGGTCAGTTACAGAGCTGCTTCTAAAGAACACAATATTAACCTAGGTGTGAATGCTAAAAGTCATAAAAAAATTCAGTATTCTCCACACGTGTTAATATCATTATGTCATTGCTTATTTACGATTAAGTCTTTATCATTGTGTTTGTTCTAAGTTAGAGCTTATATCTAAGCCTAAATTCTAATGAAACAACGGAGTCTTGGACCAACTCAGTTGCTATATTACATAAAATGCATCGACAGTCTTTCCACGCTGAAACTGATGAACATGAGGATCGTAGTTTGCTTATTTTGGCATATCTCAAGCGCGCGCAGTCTCCTCCCACTCGTTCGCACTGCTTTTTTAAATTCGAAATATTTTACTGCCAAGGAGATTAGAGGACTGCATGTAATTTCCACAGACCAATGATTTTCATTCAAGCATTATTAAGATTCCCGAAAGCTAAAATAATTAAATAATGAAGTTCAAATAATGACAGAATGAATTTTCTTCATATTCTACCGTACATTTCAAAGTAATATTATTGACTTCTTTTTTTAATTTTGTAAATATTTTTTTTTTTTTGAACGTCCTACATGTACTCTGGGTCTAACGTAGATGTAGATCTATACTGTGGGATATTTCATTGTGATTGCCTTTGTGGTGCCTGACAATGATTTTAGTCTCGAAAAGTCTTAAGGCTATGTCCCGTCATAGCTGTTTTGACTTGGTAAAAAATTGTTTGTGGCTATCGTTAATCTGAAGAAAATTAATCATTAATTTTCCAATCTGCATTTTTTTTCCACATAGAAATTGCGAAAGCAGCTAACGCAATGCCATTTCAGAATATATTTTAGTACTTGACATTTAAACTATATAAATAAAGAACGATAAAAAAAATACACTGTATTGGAAAAATTCATTTTCCATGTATTTTTGAACTCCGCGAAATGAATATTAGAAGTACTATATACTTCTAATATACGAGAATCTCGTGCTTCGATGAGACATTTGTTAATTGCGAAGCGTTTGAAACGAGGTTATTTACTCTCAACTACAGATGATAAGCAGCCGATGGTACGAAAAGGAATCTGACCCCATTGCAGCAAAGTATTTATTTTAGAATAGAAATAAAAAAAAAGTCCCCCCCATCGCTGTAAAGTGAATTTCCTTTTCATCTGAATACTATTTTGGTAGAAGCAGGTCATAACCATACTACGGCGCCGAAAAGCCATTTTATTTCTCCCCTACTTTTGTAAGCGTTCGCTTGGATTTAACGCAACTGTCTCTAAATATAGTACCTCCATTTGTATACCGACTTGAGTAGCCTTATTGGGAGTTCCCTATGAATGGAGCGAAAGAAGTCGTCGGCTGCTGAAATTTTTCGCACTGATTATTTTTAGAGCGATGTTTGCTATTTTATAATATATTAGGGAGCTCTGCCCCTTATTTCGCTCCGCTGATTAACTCCTCCTCACTGCAAGAGGTGTCAACAGATTTATTTATGATAAGATTTAATTTGCTGAGCTTATTCGTTATCTAAATTGTTGCATTTTATTGTAATATAGTTACTGCAAGTGCCATTATTATTGGTTCATGAGCCGATTTCAGCTTCACGACAGTTGCCGCTTAGATCATTCAACATTATAACTTTCTCTTTTTTTTTAATAGAAAACTTAAGAATATATAGAAAAGATCGTTTGATGCGCAGTTTTGAGTTGTGTGAAACCATTGTTACAGCGCTGTTGAATCACATTATTTATCTTGTGATATCTCCACAAATTTCCTAAAAATGTCTCACATAAGAAAGAGAATGAGCGGGAAAAGTTCAATACTTGTAAGAATTCCGTGCTTTTAACTGTAATACCTTTTATTACATGTATTTTACATTTTGAACAACATTAGACCTGTATCATTAATGCTTTCAGGCATCCAACTGATGATTGTGGAACAATATTAATTCAGCCTTTAATTCGAATTGTCAACTTAGAACATCGAGCGCCGGCAAAACTTATCAGTGAAGGTTCGACCTTTCACAGAAAATTATGACCTAGAGAGAAAAGATATTTAAAGACACCCGGAACAGCGTCGTTCCCTTAAAAAGAGAGGTATTTAAACACTGGAGGAAATTGCTTAAATTTCTTGGAAAAAAGAACCCCTTCAAGTAAATCTGTCGGATTTAGGGAAGGAAGCGAATATCTAATGCGAAAGCAAACTTTGCGCAATGAATCCCCAGCTGTCATCATTGTTACAAATAGGAATAGTTTTATGATGCGCATACTCTCAAATCGTGTCTTCGAATTTAGTCTGCGCATGCTCTGCTTCTGACGTCAACGTCGATTTCTCGCCCAGCTTCCCGTTCGAACGAGTTGACCCTCCCCTTTCAGATTTCGCTTTTCGATAAGCCCATATTTAGAGGAAAAATGCTCCCCACAAAAAGTAACTGACTCACGGGCGTGAAGTGTGTGAGCTATATAGTGTTGCACCAACATCCATCTCTCGAGAATGTAGCTTCGCGCAGTCAGCAGTTCCTTGCCGCCGCCGTCACGGCTGTGCTGTGAGCGTCTCAATCTACTGCTACAGTTTTAGTTGGCAGGCACGGCCCGAACTGGTGATGGAAGAGAATAGAAAAAATAAAAAAAATATAGCTGCTGTTTCAGTCTCCATTTGACTCCTTAAATTCAGCTTTAATAAACTTTTAAAGCTGGTCGAACAGTTTTTCATCAAAATTGAAATCTATCTACGCTCAGATTAACAAAAGTTAAATTACTATATCAATTGTGTTTGCCCATTAAAATCTCTAATCCTTATGATCGGAGCATAAAAATGAATGTAACATTCTTGTAAATGTAAATTATTTAATGTTTATAGGAGCTTTAAATAAAAGTTAACTCATTTTATTAAATCTCAATTATTATATGTACCAATTCTAAATACACCGGTACCTAGGAAAAACTTATAATATGACTTGTAAAAATAATAATAAAAAAGATTTGTCATGGATTAAATCAAGAAAAAAAAAATGAGAATCAAGGGAGAACATTTTTTTTATTTAAATCTTAAGGAATTCGTCGAATTTGTTTTTTAAATATTAATGCAACTTATTTTTATTTATCATTTACTGTCATCTCTTTATTTTTTTAGATAAAAATACGAACAAAAGAGCACTTCTACGAAAAGGGAAGACCGACTGTTGAGAATATATAAAATGAAAAACCGTCTGTTTTAGAGAATGCAGTTTTCAATAATGAAACTACGTTAAAAAAATCCACTGATTTACAGATTAAAAATCATGTATGTCACTGCCATTTTTTTCTTCGCATTAAAAATATTATTTTTCCTTCAGTGCAAGAGTCACTTAGGTTTTTAGAATATTATGCAAATTTAAACATGCCACATTTTAGAAAAAACTTAGTATGCAAAACTAGACCAAACGAAATTTTTATTGTAACATTAGTGTACATCTCTTAACAACGACTGTTTGATACATTACATAGAAGCCTACTAACATCTCATGTTGAAAGACTTAATCTTGTTCAAGTTAGGCTTACCTGTATCACTGATTCAGGCTTCATAACGTCAAACCGCATTTTATTTCTTCTAGTCAATTAAAGCCATTTTACTGTTCAGAAATGTATGGAAGACCTTCCATTTCATTCCCGTGTTTCTTGGTTTTGTTCTTTTTTTTTATGTTTTAATAAGATTTAAAAAATATTAACCATGCAAGAAAATTAAAAAAATTTACAAAAATTAGCATTTTGTTCCTATTTCTTTTTTGTTTGTTTTGAAAATACAATACGATTATGAGGCTTTCACAACCACCATTTTGGATTTTCTATATAAATTTCACTATCAAATTTTTAGGCCACTAAAGTAAGAAAGGTACTCATTACAGAATTCAATATGGTTGTTGTAAAGGTCCCATAACATACTATAAATTACACCTGATTAATTCTAAGGTAAGATAGAAGATTCGATAAAACCCTTCCAGGTATTCCACAGTCTTCGGTTGAACAACGGAAAGGGCTAAAAAAAAAAGCTTACATAACGAAGAATTGAATTCAGACGCATAAGATGCAACAGGCAATTAAATCCATGCGATAACCATTAACTGTGCCTCAGTTTTATCGTGGTCAGAATTAAAATTCATACAAAGTGTATCAGTTGGATCAGGTCAATTTTGCATACAGTAGCAACAATCAAATGACCTGATCAGTTTCGGCGATGATGTTTAGGTTCTCTACGGTAGTGATTGTGTTATGTGACCTTTTCGCAGCATGTTCTGTTGCAACAGAACCAGTGTCTTCAAATTTCTTCTTGATTACAAGTCATTTTTCACGTTTCGGAGAAAAACCGTATTCCTCATCTAACAAACGTCTTGCTGCACAGATGTAGCCCTTCGACTCAAATAAACTTAATGACAGACACACGTTGCTTTAACTGAAACGCACCACTTTCCCTGCCTGCCATTGTGAATTATAGCACGATCACTAATGCGTTTTCAATGTTACGAAGTATTCTTAGTGACATCATGTGCATGCCCACAGTTGTACACAGGCGAAGCATTCCGGTACCCGCCTGTGTTACAATACTATTGTTGTGAAAACGTATAATCTTCTCACGAAAATGGCTCCCAGGAAGAAGTTACCGGGTTGACTTAGTCCACTGATAAATCCTGTTTATTTCATAAAATTAATTTTCAAAAGTGTAGTAACAGAATTTTCTTTGCAATTTGCATTTCAGCAGAATAAGTTCGATTAAGCATCGGCAATATTATTTTTTTGCGAAATTTTAAGGATAAAAAATGTTTTATTAAACATGGAACAAAATTTGCATCTCAAGAAGTGAGTATAATCTTTTTTTTTTTTTCATTTTTTAGTTAATAAGTTTCTTCTCCTCCTCACATTGATGAAAACATTACAGAAAGCATAGTCATCAAAATTGATCAGCAATTTTCGAATATATAAGAATGCAATTTGTTTTTTGAACCACAGGAATTTGAATGATTGAACCACAGGATCATCGTAACTCCCTTCCCGATTCGAAATTCCAGGGCCCTCTGGTCCAGTCTATACAAAGTCTTTCATTTAATGGCCTACACCTAACATTAACGATTAGTTTCCTTGGACAAAACATTTTGGGGGGATATATTGATCGTAAATGGACTATTTCAACGTAAAATTTGCATTGTATGACCTCTTTTCTAGCTTTAGGGTTTTTTTTTTCCCCCCATTTAGATTAATGGACCTAAATAAAGAAAGTTAATGTGCAGAAAATTATTCAAACCAAGACTGCACAAAAAGGCATTATTGTTATTCAGCCTTGGTTTCTGTTTTGAATAATTTTCTGCACATTAACTTTCTTTATTTAGGTTAATTTATCTTTTTAGTTATTTGTTTGTTTGTTTAAAATCAAAAGCCTTTTTCTATTAATTATTAGAAAAAAGATTTTTTGGGTGCAATATAGAACTCATTTTTTTATTGTTGTTTTTTGGTTTCGGGATGCCTTCCAATTATGATCGCGCCTTTCTGGGTTTATCATCGGGGAGGGTGGATCGGGCTGATGAGT
>JAFIDM010000004.1:5693203-5711413 GCA_023159025.1 Thereuonema tuberculata
GTCTACTCAAAGCCAGGCTTTTTGCTAGTTTGATTAGAATCTTAAATTTAATTCTAATTAAACGTTGAGATTCTTGGTGTAAGAAAAATAAGATACTTACGTGAATTCTTCGAATCCGGAATGATCAGGGTCTTAGGAAGCTACAATCAGGATTTGTCGACAAAGAATGTATTAGAATATGGTTTATAAAAGAAACGACGCATCCCAATAACAAACAAACCAAAAAAAAAAAAAAATATATATAAAAATAGAAATAATGCAGACAACTACTTCCTGTAACTGTTTCGCTACTCGCCCACCAGGGAGAGCTTATAACCGAGATTCTAGGAAGCATCGTGTTTCTTCATTTTCTCAACGACTCCCAACAAGGGATGACTTCTTTTTAAAGGTAGGGGGGTCCTAATTTTCTTGATAATGGAACCTAGGAAATAGGGGTTCCGAAACGTACGTCGGATTTTATTGTATTTAAATTATTATCTTCATTTTTTAAATTTTTAATTTTTTTTCCAACTTTTCTTTGAATTTGTGCCGTAATAGTTGGCTTTTTTATCTAGAATCTTAAATGTTTATGACAGGATTTTATTTCCGGGGGGGGGGGGGGGGGGGGGGGAAATTTTGGGGAAAAACCAACAAAAAAAAAAAAAAAAAAATCATTTTAAACATTTCCAGGGAGGGGGGGGGCCAAGTTTCCTTCAACTGCTATCGAACAAAAAAAAAAAGGGCTAATCTTTTGAGATTTCAGGGGGCGGAGCCAGGGCCTCTACATAAATAAATGTAAACCCTTGTGTTTTACATTTTAACTGGTATATTATTTTTAGTGACTGTACGGAGAAGCTATTACATTTCCTGTTTGTGTATGTGTAACGCCCACAGTCCAAACCGAAAGTTGGAGTCCCACGAGTCATATCTCACTGGATTCCCCATTGCCTGAGGTTTGGAGGAAAATCCGACTTCCGGTTTTAAGGGACCACTGACCAGGCCAGAATGAATAATTGGTCAAAATTAAGGTCTATGGGTATGCTAAATCGGCAATGCTGAAAACGAATATGAAACGCCAGACCGAATGTGTCTATTTCTGGTCACTTACTCAAAGTCGCTCGGAAGCTGCAAATTGTGATTGGTTTGTGTTAACTACAATACTGCATTGACTGTAGTAGCATCTTGTTTCTCCGGACTAAATAGGGCCCGAAGTGATCTAGACTAACAAAAATCTGGATTATCCAGAACATTAGAAAAAATACCAGTAACAATATATTTTCCTACAACTTACCATTTATTTTTACAGCAACAACTTTTGAGTCACTTTAGAATCACAATACATTATTAATAAACTAATGCATAAGTTTTCATACAAACTTCGAACACGTTATTTTTTAATAAAATAGTTGGAAAGTTTTTGTGGGGTGTGCGCGCACATAACTGACATGTGAGTCATTAGTACAGATACAGCGACAGAAACAAAATACTGTAGGCAAACTCCGTTGATGCACCTGTTTTAACTCCGTTGAAAATACTTACGGTACACTGTACTACATTGATTGCAGTACCTGTGCAGTATATAATATAATATTTACCCTTATATTACAGTTTTGGAGATAAAAATAATCTATTTTAAATGATTTGTATTGCATAACGAATCAGTTATTTTTATTTTTTCATTGAATAACATTACAAATATATTTTACTTTTGCAAAATTTGGTCCGGATTACTGGAAATCCGAACTAGCGAGGACTGAACAAACGAGGTTGTACTTTACTTTAATACTAGAGTATAAGGTTATGAACTTGAGATCGATATTTGTTCCTGACTTTTTTTCTCTGATGGAGAGCTGAATTAGTTTCAATATTTAATAAAAGTTTGAATTATTTTTAACAATACATCTTATTGCCAATTGTAATAGATCATTTAAAAACATACATTAATTCTCGAATATAGGGCAAATTTAAGAAACTAATTGTTAAGATGATTGTGAATTATAAATCTTACATTAACAAGGATCTTATTCTCATTTAAGAAGTTACAACAACTTGAACTTTTAAGAAGTAGTAGTACTGTAAAATTAATTTTATAATCATAACTTAAACAGGCAAACTTCTGAAATGTTTTTCTTTACATTTTTTTTTTTACTCTTCAAATCATAAAAAATGCTTTTCTTTTAATTCTTATTATTTAACAAATTTTAATGTAGATTTCAAAATGTGTGAATTGTTCACATTTCCTGCCACAGCACCTCATAGCTGCCTCGAACAGCATTTAAAAGATGATGATGTGTATGGTAAAATACATCAATACAGTTTTAATGTAACTGTGTGAATTTCTGGAACTTTTAGATGGATAGAAAGACTTACAGTTTTCATGATTTCATCACATGTTGATATTAATTCAAAATATTAAAGTTTCATTGATGAATTTCTTCTCTTTCTGTTTGAGCACGCATGGATACTGGTCCATTTCTTCTTATATAAAATTCTTTAACATAAATACGTTTTCCTAATCAGGTTCTGCTCAAATAATAATATGTCAGCTTAAGTAAGATTTAGACGGATACCATTCACTATCAGCCAACGTGTAACCACAAGTGAATTTGTTGTAGGTATCTCTTGCCAATAGTTAAAGATGCGACTTGCAATTATTTCATTGTACTACATTGCCAAGAGGTCGTCGACATGTCAACTTTTATTTTTCTGTAGAGCGGGAGTTTCATAAAACCACCAGATCTAAAGTGGACAGTTATTGTCTGCTAGCACTACTCTTGTTCGCCTACCATTCATTCCTCTTTTAATATATTTTTATAAGGCATTGTTTACAATCAAAATTATGTGAATTTTCATTAATTATATATCATTGCCTGGAATGCTGAGCCCTGAGACTGGATGCCAAAGAGGTTCTTTAAAATTTGCAGATAGGTGTAATTGACTATACACTTGTATCTATTGTATTGCTACTCATATACACACACCTTGCCAAAAAAATTAAAGCATTCAGAAGCAGCAGTCGAAATGGAATGACACTAGGTGTAGGCAGTGAGAATGATGATGCAAATAAATAATTGCAATATCAGAGCAAATCACCCATTTATTCGGACAAAACTCTACAGGTCAAAAGTCCTTTCAGTACTGCGTCATAGCATCCCTAGCTTGGATACATGCGGCAATGAAGTCGAAGAGATTCTAATGCTAGCCTGCAGAAGATGCTCCCATAGCTGTTGCTCAATATGGATGAAACCTATTGATGGCTGAAGCTATTGTACGAGCTGGTCCCATATGTGTTCAATAAATCTGGAGATCTGGTGACCAAGGAAGGGTGTCGACAGCACAGAGCAGTTCAGGAAAATGCTGTATGTGGGTGGGCATTAGCTTGTTGGAAAATATCACTGTAGCAGCTCCATGAAAGGAAATACATGAGGCTTTAGAATCTCCTAAATATTTTTGCTGCACCATCAACGTTCCCCTGATCACTGCCAGTGGATACTGAGAATAATAGCACAGGGCTCTCCAGACCATGATGCCAACAATCCTGGTAGTGTATTGCTCGACAATGAAGTCTGGATTTGTGCTCTGCCCATTGCTTCTCCATATTCAAGTACGGTGGTTATCCATGTCCAGACAAACTTGGATTTGTCATTAAAAACGATTTGTCGCCAGTCCACAGCCGCTCATGCTACCTCTCACTACATCACTGGCAACAAAGCTGCCTATGGTGGTGTATTAATGGCAGATAGAGTATGGGGGCGCTGAAAAGGCAAGTCGCTTTGCAGTCGTGCAGATAGAAACAGGGATTTCTAGTGATATCGCTACATGTCTTTCGATGGTAGAAGGGGACATCCTTGGATCAGTTCATGCCTATCAGATGATAACAATCCTCTCTTCTGGTAATCTGCCTAAGTCTCCCAATGCCTTCCCTGAGCACGTGTATTACTTCATGTCTCCACTGCTCCCAACAGTGGTTGGAACAGTTCAAGTGACAGCCAATTCGACAGAACAATCAGCCTGCCTTCTGCAGTCCAATGATACGATCTCTCTCAAGCTTTCTTATGTTGCTCAAAACTGCACTGAATGCATCATTGAGGCATGCTGATGACTTGATAGCTGTATTCCACAACTACACTAATTACAAAGCGTACAGCAGTCATATGATGGCCATTCACATGACCCACAGCCTTAGTGATATTAATGCATCTGGTGGCAATTCTCAGTGGGCAATTACAATCAGTAGCACAACTATTGTCCTCAAAATGAAAGTTGACCGGCAGAAGTTTGAACTGCGCAGCCCTTCCGGTAGCTGATCAATTATGTTTTCCTGTCACAATGGACGACAGAGTCTGTTTTCACTGAGAAAGACATGTTGATAACGCCAAATTAAAACTTCTCTTGACTATTTAGCGTTATTTCAATACCAGTTGCGTTATTTCAACAATTAGTATTTATATAAATAAATAAATATATATTATTTATAAATACAATGCTCTTTTGCAAAGTAACAAGCCTTTACCGTAATGGCGGCGTCCTGTCATAAAATCAGACGGAAGTGCCTGACCAGACTAATCGATGATACATGCGCAGATCTCACAAAAACAGGGTGGCCATCTCTCATTGGGAGGACAGTACCTGTGACTGTGCCATATACAGAGGTTCATTGTTCCCAGATCATTCATTCTGGAAATGCTAATTATTTTAGCAATGAGTGCACTTAAACAACCACATTACTATTCACTTACAATATATATAAATTTAGCAAAAGTTCTTGGACCCTTCTAGAAGGACACATCATCTAATTTGATATTCAAG
The DNA here is from genome assembly GCA_023159025.1 of Thereuonema tuberculata. Classification (NCBI taxonomy): domain Eukaryota; kingdom Metazoa; phylum Arthropoda; class Chilopoda; order Scutigeromorpha; family Scutigeridae; genus Thereuonema; species Thereuonema tuberculata. The sequence continues at coordinate 5,697,992 of JAFIDM010000004.1, forward strand.
ACCCTTCATTTAACCTAGTAGTTAGGGGTTTAACCAAAACCTGGTATCTGGGCGTGGACTGCAGATGTTGGGTTCTGATCCCTGTATTATTATCAGATTAACCCATAAGCATTGTTATCTTTCTTTATTATAATGATTGTAACATATACTACAGAATTTACAATTGGCTGGATAATGCATTGGGACATTGGCAATATCATCATACATCAGTATTGTGCCTCACACACCAAATATGCAATCATCCAACCGAAAAGAACCGTCCTATAGTTTGTCGATCTTAGAATATAAAATAAAAATTCATTTCTATCAGAAATTTTCTAATATGGCAATAAATTCACTAGTGCATTAGACTGCATTCCGTTTCAAAAGGAATAATCAAAAAAATAAAAACATTACTTTTTTTTTTATATTTAAGATGTAAATGGAAGTAATAAGTTAAATACATTTAAAATAAAATATGTGATAGTCACATATCAGATCAGAGACAGTCTTAACTAAGATCAATGGTGTTCTGTTGCTGCACGCTTGGGATTGATATGACTTGCTCTGAAGCAAACCCTAAATTAATTCATATGTTTTAAAATTAATATCCTTTGAAAATCTTAAATTGATCTTGTGTTAAGCATCAGCCTAAATTATGACACGAAGCAATCAATCATTGGATGACAGTATTTATTTCCCATATTTCAAAAGTATATCCTTCAAGAGAGCTTCTCGGACATGCCATGAGGATATCTGATGTGTTGCGAGAACATTCTGAAAGTGCATCTGTAATAAATGTTTACTTTCACATATGTAAAATGTTTGTATCTAGAATAAAATCTAGATGTCAAGTAACCTGATGGGCAAACATAAATTTAAAGTATGTTGTTTCCTTCTAAAAATTAACATTAATAAAATATTAAATTACATTCAAATTGGCTTAAAAAATATATTCAGGGTATCTTTATAGGGTATCTTAAAATAGACTGTTATATTCATTTGGAATCAAAGGATTCTCTTATAGCAAAAAAGGCAATGAAAAGGTTTGTTGTGTAACAGAGTTAGAAACAAGGTTTAGTCTGCCCTGGGGTTTCTGCAAATGTAAAAGTGAGCCGTGAAGTAAAAAGAAACAGTCTTAAAACATACTCAGCATTAACAAAACTTTTTATTTTAAGCTCAGAACTTGCAGAATTTAATATCTTTAAAATCTCTGCTAAACTTCATTATTGTACAATAAATAAGAAGGTGTATTGAAAGAAAGAGAAAAATGAAAGTGAAACGCACTTACTTGTAAAATACATGAATTAACAGAATTAAAATGATGGTAATAAACGAACAGTTTCGGAATACTGTCTGTATTCCATCTTCAAGGACGGCACAAAACCCTTTGGACAACATGAGGTAATGACATATAATGGGAGTGTGGGAAGACAAGGGATTAAGATCACTATTGCTAAACCCTCTTAATCCCAACTCTCCCCACACTCCTACTATGTATCATCACTTTTGTTGTCCTAAGTGTTTTGTGATGTCTTATATGTTTGTGCCATCCCAGAAGATGGAATGCGCAGGGTATTCCGAAATTGTTGATTTTTTTTACCATCATTGTAATCCTGTTAATTCATGTATTTTACAAGTAAGGGCATTTCACTTTCATTTGTTTCTCTTTAAGTATTGTACAGCAAAGCATTAATAACTATTTAAACATTTGTGACTCCATCTAAAAGCTCTTGAACAGCCAAACCCTGTCCTAAACTTGCTTCTTTATCTCAGAAATTTAATAAAATTTGACTACAATAGCTCAAAAAGATATTGAAATGATGTTAATTAAGATTTGGCTAAAATTTAAGACAGTAGTGTAGCTGGTTGTGGGGAAGAGCAGAGCTAGCGAGAGAAAAAGTTTTGATTTTTTTTCAATTAGATGTTTTGGGCTCCAAATCAGACTTTTCAGAAAGGTTTTCGGTATCAAGCTCAAATGCCAATGTTACTACAGATTGTCAAACAGTTTCTTAAATATATAGATACTATTTTCTGTATGAAAATAATGGTTTTCTATTTAAATATGCATTTTAAAAACCATACAATTTTGAGTGAAAAGATTAGCATCTAATTATACTCTAGAAAACAAAAATTAGCGTATGTTTCACTAAACGATACGAAGATCATTCTTTTTTATAAATTACTTTTTTATTAGTTCAAAATTAAATTTTCTATAAATAATAATAATAATCAACTTTCACTGCATGCTTTATATTGTGGTAGACAAATATTATAAAATGAACTTGTTAGAAAAAAACTTAATGGATGCCACTGGACCCAGCCTTGATGTTGGATAGACTCAACAGTTTTAGCCTTAGTACTCAAATGTGGATCCTAAAAAAAATAAAGATATAGAATCACTGACATTATTAATTCCATTTCAATAAAATAGTATCAGATTCACATAAAAATATGGCATTAGTTATATGATATTTATTAATCAGTAAGTTTAAAATTTAAATTATCTTTTTATAATTCTGTAAACAGTATTATAAAAATTTATTATAAAGAAATAGGGTTTTGACATCAAGTTTGCTAAAATTCTTGTAAACAAAAAAAGGATTTATAGAATGGCGACAGAATGCCATATTAAATATATTTCTTCTTTAAAGTCATTTCCAAATTTCATATAACTACAAACGATATTTCACAGAAGCCATTGTTCTGCTTTTTCAAGTTATGAATTTCGCAAATTAAAATAACAATAATAAGTTCTAATAACAATAGAAACAATGTTGATACACTAACAGCAATAGCATCAATGTATACATACTGATTACTGTTATTTTAATTTGTGAAATTCAGAACTTGAAAAAGTGGAACGATGGTTTCTGTGAAATATAGTTTGTGGTTATATGAAATTTGGAAATGAAATATATAAATATATTTATATATATAAATGAAATATATATTTAATATATGACGAAGAGATTTTTTATAGAATATCATATTGTTTGCATTTTATAAACAATCTTATTATTTACAATATTATTATTTGCATTTTATAAACAAAAATAGTATGTGGCATATATGTAATTAAAAAAGTAGAAATTTACTGAATGATATACTTAGTTTGAACTGTGTTCAAAGTCTCAATCTTTTATACATGCAACCTTGTATTAATAACCACCTTACAACAAAAATCTTCAGATACCTTGTGTCATAAATGTACAATAAGGTTTGCGATTTTCTTTAGAACTGTTTCTCTTTCAGAAAACCTTAAGAAAGAACCAGACTCTTATTCTTGCAGTGAACATAATCTAATGCCACCGTAACATTTTGGAAATTGATACATCAACACATAAGAACCAGATGTTTCAAGCAGTCTTCACTCATCGTCCTGCATTTGTTTAGAAACAAGGGGATCCTGACTGAGATTTTGTTGAAGGAATTGATGCAAGATTCCAAACTCATTCAAGCCTTTCTTGCCAATTTACCAGGATTCCAATTAAAGGTCATGCATTCGTATGATTGTTCGTTTCAACACTATAAACACTTCAGCTTTTTTTTTCTCTCTAACACAGAATTTCCAGTTTCAAATTACTGAAGTAAGTCTATAACTGTTTATTAAAAACCTAACAGGCTCCATGGAATGGAAATACTTCTGGATCTTCATCAAGTTCTTCCTTTCACCAAAACACAATTTCTGTTGAACAATGAAAACAGTTTTGTGTGTTGTGCTCTCTACCACAATTACGATGAAGGAGAGCACTCACTCAAGACTTTTCAGCATCATTACTTCAGTAGCAGTTTTAAGGAAAGAATTCAGTGACTTGAGTTTTGTTTACCATTCTCTATATAGCACCAAGTAAATTATTAGGAAACTATCATTACAATGTTGAGATCATAAAAATACCTCATATACTGAATCTACTTAAACAATGGGAAACTTAAGTCTCACTAAAAATAAGAGTTGCGATCAAGGTATGCAAGTTATTATCAATCTTTAAAATTTAATCACTAATATGTCTTTTATATATATGAACGACTACAACATATTTTATGAATTGTATCAAGAGATGTAATAAATTAAATGCAATGTCACTTAATTTAATGACATGTGAATAATCAATGCTATTCTCAAATGGTAAATCGGCTTAACGTGCGTGGAATGAAACAAAATAAAAATGGAAATAAATAAAACGCACTTACTTACAAACACTTGAATATAAAGATGACATGGAAATAATCTGACAGTTTCGGAATACTATGCATATTCCTTCATCAGGGACGGCACAAACATATAGGACAGAGGACAACATTTAGGACGACATGACGAGGGAAGGTGTGTTGAAAGTGAGGGAAATAAGAGGATTAAGAAAGTTTAGCAATAGTGACGGGCGTTTTGCCCGCCGGTTATTGGGTTGTAAGCTTTAAGTTGTATTATATGGAAAGATTCGGCAAGGAGGCGGTGGGATAGTCTATTATGGTGGGAAAGGGGTTTAGCAGCTGAAAAGTTGGGGGTGTGTCCTGTCTCTTTAAAGTGAACCACGGTGTAGGAGCCTGCGGGATCATTATTTTTAAAGGCTTGTTTATGCTCATTAATGCGTTTTGATAGGGGTCGGGATATGTGTCCCACGTAGCCAGAGGAGCATTGGTTACGTGGGATCCAGTATACTATGTTTGAAGGGTTGTTTGGTTTCAATGTTTTTGTTATGTTTATATTGTGTGCTTTGAATGCTGGGGCGTTTTGGTGTTGGTTTAGGAATTTTCTGATAAAGCTTTCTAGGGGAGGATAGTAAGGGAAGGGGATGTATTTGATGGGTTTGGGGTTGTTATTGTTTGGTTTTTTGTTGTGTGTATTTAAACGAATAACCAAGAAATGGATTTTTCTAGATCTTTTCATACTTAATATTCATTCATTCTTATTTTCCCTCTTTGGACTTAGTCAGTTCTTCTCCTTAAAGGAAGTAAAAGCTAATCTAAATTAAAAGTAGTATCACTGAAAGTGCAAATAGCCACATTTATTCTGATTAATTTTAGGGTATCTGATTTAAACTTCTGTCTACTAACATCTTTTGTAGAATTTATCAAAATATACTACGAGAACCTGCTGAAAAATCATTTGGTTAATCAGGAGTCTGGAACTTGAAGTTGCAACCTTTAAGATGGACCTGAAGTTTCAACAGAAATTTCTTAAAAAGTTGGTTTATGACAGAAACTAAGTCGTTACATTTGCCATGAAAATGAAATAGCCCATGTACAAATAAAAGCTCATCGTATATGGAAATTATTCAGCAAAGTTGAATTAATTATTCAATATTATTTATTATTTCAAATTTCAGTGGCTTAAAGAAATTGCATTTCAATTCAATGATTTTTTTCAAAAAAATAATACTGAAATTATGCCTTCAATTTGAGAAAAATGTTCAATTTGATTTTACTAGAAAAAAACAAAAGCAGTAACTTCAACAAATATGTTGATATCTATTAAAGAACTTTAATTGGTTCCAAAAATACTTGTTTGCAGAAACAAAAAAGAAAGATTTGATTTACTTATATTTGACTTACAAGAATTAGTAATTGAGCATTACTTTCTGTGCCACATACGCCTAAAATTCCTTTTGAAGAAGCATCATTATCTCCACCTAAAATGAAAAACAATTCAATGAAATTTCATTCGTTTACAAGATAAAGCAGTTTTCATGGAGTTACAAGCAACCAAGTAATTCGGCAATTCTGACTTTCTAGTGGCTTGTAACAAAAAACTTAATATTTACTAAACAAAATATATACATATTAACATGCACACTGAGATACCATTTTGTTAGGTAAAATTTATCGAGTAAAATTTAGCAATTTGCTACAACTTCTTTGGACTTTAAAATAGACTAAATTTATAATGGTATGAATTCTAAGATAGAAGAAGCATTGTGCAGATATGAAGAGACTAGCAGCAAAGCCTGTCGGACGACAGGCATAAAAAAATCTGAAAAATCATTTTATTATCAACTATCAAATATAAAGTAAATGTAATCTAAATACTGTGCTAATTTGTGAACGAAGCCTCTACGGCAAAAATGGTTTTGAGTTTCGAAATCAGCGTAAACAACTGAGTAAGTATGCCAAATTTCATTAAAATGGATGCAAAGGTAACAAAATTATTTGGTTTTGAACGTATGTTTTGTTAGAATTTCAGTTGTCGAGGTCAGTTCCCAAGAATAAAATTTCATGGAAACAACATGGAATGACACAATGAACTAATATTTTCATCCAATTTGAGTACCTTTGATTCAATGGTACCATTGAGAACCGTTGGATCTATCTTAATAGCTTAATTATATCGAGTTACAGACAGACAGACAAACTTAGCCAATTTATATGTATAGATTTATATGTATTAATTTGGTTTTTAAATTTCAGAAAGCTGTCCGGCTAATTTTATATGTTTAGTAATGTAAGTTAATTTTATTCTTATATTCTTTACATTCTGAATTTTAAATTGCAAATCATTGAATGAAATATTTGCATCACGAAACTTGAAAAGATGGCGATTCAAGTTTTGTCATTTGGATTTATATATATATATATATATATATATATATTTGATTTGAATTTTTTTTTTTTTTTAATGTTTATGAGACCTATTTAGGTGTACTTCTTACCTGTACACCTGTAATATAGGTTCTGAGAGTTTAATCTAAAGGATCATTTTCCACCCAAAAAGAAAAACGAAATACCAACCATATCTAAAGTTTTTAATTTATCTAAAGAATATTTATTATTTTTGACTCATAACGAATGGCATTTAAAATTCACCTTTGTATAATCTAAATACTGCGCTAATTTGTGAACGAAGCTTCTACGTCAAAAATGGTTTTGAGTTTCAAAATCAGCGTAAAAAACTGAGTAAGTATGCTAAATTTCATTAAAATCCGTGCAGTGGTAAGAAAATTATTTGGTTTTGAACGTATGTTTTGTTAGAATTTCAGTTAAAATTTCATGGAAACAAATGGAATGACAAAATGATATTTTCATCCAATTTGAGTACTTTTGATTCAATGTTACCATTGAGAACGTTGGATCTATCTTAATAGCTTAATTATATCGAGAGATAGACAGACAGATGAAATTAGCAAATTATATAAGTTGATGATTGGGTCATGCAATTGCTGCAAATTCAACGGAGGCATAATCTTGAGAAGAATAGTCCTTCCTACCTCATCCCAAAATGTTTAATAGGGTTTGGGATATGGGTACTGTGCAGGCTACATACCATGGTGATTTAGGCCTTGTAAAGAAAGATCCATTATCCTGCTAGAACTGTCCATCTAAGTGAGGATACACTGTAGCCATGAAGGAATGAACTTGGTCAGTGATGATGTTCAGATATGACGTGGGAGTTAGTGGACCCAAGCATACTTAGTATGAATAGAGTTGCTTTGTTTTTTGTTTGTTGATAGAAAGTTTGTTTGATTTACTCCAGCAGAGTACTTCTGTGAGCTTCTTTTTGTAGATTATCAATGTGCTCATCCTGGACAACAATAGCTATGTTGTCAACATAACCTAGTTGTAAGTGCTGAATGTTGTTACCTGAAGTCTGAAGATGTGGGCCGCCTAAGAGATCCCAAAGATATGAAAAAATTATTTCTCCTTGTGGACAAGACGTATTAAGTTGTTTCTGAACATGATAGTTATTCTTAGTTAGGATCACAATTCTGTCATTTAGTAAGTCATCTACGATTGTTGATACGACATAGTGGGCATTTCTTGAATTCTCGGATGATAGGTGGATGCCAAAGCTGCAGTGATATCCACAAAGATAACGACTGTATAAATTTTTGTATGAAGTCTTCTGTATAGTATTTGATAAGTGATAAACAGCCTTTTCTACCGATTTTCCAGACACTGGTTGTCACTGAACTAGCATGAAGTATTAGCTATCCAATTGAGTCATGAATATATTATTATTTTTTAAATTTTTTTTTTCCTAGAGCTGATAAAAATCTAGTCTTTTGGATCTAACATAAATGCCAAGCATCTTGATTAAACAGAATGACATAACCTATCAACATTTTGGAAAGTAGAATAAGTGTAAACAAGTTTTAAATAAGCATTTTTTTCTAGGACATTGTAGATTTTTCTGTACGTATATACCATCTTTGCAGAGCCTTTAAAGGATGTAGTGATTGAATTTTTCATTTTAGTTCTTCATCAGTTACAGATTCATAATCAGCTTTCTAATGGTGTATTTTTAATCTTTTGATATTATCTATGGATCTGAGTATTTTGTGAGTTGTCAATCACAATTATGAACTGGAAAAAAAGATTATCAGCAATAGATTCTAAAGTTGTATGTATATTGGTAGTGTTTTCAGCATTGCACTTTGAACCTCCTTAGTTTGTTTTTTATCGTTTTGTTTATCTTTTAGTGAATGTCAAATTGTTGAAAGAAAATATTATATTGTAATGTATGCTTAGTTTGTTGGAGCATGCTAAAGTTAATGTTTTTGAAAAGGTTTGGTTTTTAAAATGAAGTGTAAAAATGCTAACTAACAATATTCTTTGCTTGGGAATCACTGCGACGAGTCAACTCTTGGCTCATTTTTATTTGTCTTAGTGATGATAAGAATATTTCTATGGGTTTCTGATTTTGTGGCAGCTTTATAGAGATATGGGATTCCAATCGTATAGCAGCTGAATAGAGAGGTAAATTCTGATCTTATAGTAGCTGCAATGAGAAATATTTCTCATTTGTGGCGGCTGTATGGAGAAATGTATAAAGGAAGGGTTGGAAGCCTTGTCTTAGATTTGTTTGTTAGGACTATTCCCATGGATTTGAATATCAGCAGACATGATTTCTGGTGATTAGGATTATGTAAGGTTATCTATACTGTTAACTAGAATGTTAGTTAAGCAGTTAATTCTCTAAAGTTATTTAGAATTTTTCCCTAGGAGGATGAATACCAAGTTTTTCATTATAAAACAAAAGGAATGTTCCAATTGTAATCAGTTAAAATTTTACATCTACAAAGCAAAGTTAAAATGTAAACTCAAGAGGACTTAAAGTTTTCAAGTTGCACTTTTGAAAATCATTATTCTGTTAATTTCATAAATTAGTTTGTTCTTTAAGGAATTCTTTAATGCAAAGTTAATCTATTTTGAAACTATTTAATGATTATTTTTTTAATATCGTTCTTCCTTTAATATATTAAAGATTACTTAAATAAGGGAAACATTTTTTTTTCTTTTTTTAAGTATTTTAAGAGACATTATTTCTAATTCCCACTTCCTAATGACATTATTTTTCCTCCTGTTTATCCCCGTCTGGCGCTGATTGAGTTATCCACTTCAACCTTGGATAGGACCTGAGTAAGGATGCGTCGTATACAGTTTCCATCAACGTAGATCGACAGAAGTGGGAAGAGCATGGACTGGATCCTGTGTATTTTAAGGAAAAGAATTAAGCATTTGCAGTTAACAGTAAACATCTGACTTATTGGAGATTAAAGTCTAATGAAACTTCAAACTCAAAATGGCATCGGAAGTTCGATCGTTGCTTGATCGATACGTTCGCGAGCAATAATTTAATCTAGCCTAAATCAATTTTATTTTTATTTATTTTTCCCCTTTAACTCATTTGTTTGGGAAATTTCCTTTAATTTTAGTTACATTTATTTCATTATTTTAAAGATTTGAAAATTTTATTTAACTTATGTTATATTCATCCATGTTATTTATTAGAGTATTAAAGTTTGTTTTGGGTTTTGATCTACTCTGTAGTGGTTTCTTTTAAGGTACGCTATAACTTGTATGTCTGTGTACTTGTCTCTATTTCTTGAGATGATTTTATAAATATTTTTCCAAGGATCTGTCACACTCCTACAGTACTGTTTCTACGAGCTTTGCTTATAATATATATTCATTGTATTCCTGTATTACTTCTATACATTTCAATATGCATATTTGTCTTTGATATATCTTCTTAATCTCTCTGTCTTTCTTAAAGTAGTTAGTTGAGGAGCCATCATAGGACTATTTTTTTGGGAATACTTTGTTCGATAGCTTCAATAATAGTGTTTGTTAATTTTTGACAGTATCATTCTATTCTTCTGGATTAGTAGATACAGTAGAACCTCATTATAACGGACGTCGCTTAAAACGGACAGTTTTAAAAAGAAATTGTAATAATAATAATAAAGGATGCTTATTTTTATCTGACGAGCTTTACATTTCCAACCATATGTGTTTGAAAATGTGTTTGCATATTATGAACACTTACGGCACCTCCGTCAGTTATTAACTGAAGAAATAAGCAGCAAACAAACCCAGCAGAAAATAAATTATTTTTTCAAACCAATGAATGTAAGCAATCAACATGAACCAGAACCTTCTTGTTCTAAAGATTAATGCAGTGTATACGTATACATCTTTTTCATTTCAACCTACTATATTGAAGGCTATTTTTTATATGATATATAATAAACATTTTTTACAGTTAATTATTGTACTTTCATTGATGTAAACCTTGCTGCATTACACCCCTATAAGAATTATTTGTTATAAACCTGACTTTCATTAAAACGGATAATCTTCAGCCCCTATTAGTCCATTACAATGAGGTTCTACTGTATTACAATAGGTGCCAATAGTTGAGGCTTGCATTTATTAGTGTGCAGAATTTTTCCAGGTTTATTATTGTATCTGTTGTCTTCAGCGATAATACAGTATTGTTCTGTTTGGTGATAATATTGAAACAAAGTGTTGTATGGTCAGAGCAAGTTTCTTCACTTGTTAGATTGATAAATAAATAAGTAAATAAAAAGGAAGAAGAAAACAAGAAACAACATACCCATCATAGCAGGTGAACCGAAATCTTCAAAATGAGTTTTTAAAGTTAATATGTGATCAGAAAGTTCACTTCCACTTCTCATATGGATAATTTTGCAACTTACCTAAAGAAAAACAATTAAAAAAAAGTTATTATGAGAAAATATAATAAATATAATTAGTCTCATCAGCCTAAATAAATCAATAAATTTTCATTTAGAAGAAATGATACAAATGGCTAACCTCTCAGCTGGCAAGGTTACTAAAAGAAATAAAATCAAAAATGTAAAAACTATGCTGCTAATCATCTTTTGCCCTTAAAGATACTTAATACTGTTTTGCAATAATGCTATTCAAGAATGTAACTTATTGTAATACAGTCTTGCAATTAATGAAATCAAACTTGTGTAATAGATTAAAAAAAGAAAAAAGAGGCAAATAATTGCTATAAATAATAGCTGTTAAAAATAACTGAAAACTGTGATTACAATCACATTTCTAAAAAATTAAAATGAATAATTGTTTGAGATATATTCACAGATCTCTAATATCCCAGTAACTTTACTTGTAAATTAAAAAAAAAAGGTTTACTGAGTTAATCTGCTTATCAAAAATTAAATTTTAATAACCATACTTTATCAATTTTACTTTCATAACGTTACTTTGTGTTTCTCATTCTTTTTGAAAATGCATACCATGAACTATTTTGTGATTATAACATTTGTGGAAAAGGAGTAGGCCTACAGGTGACGTCTATATGGATCATGATTTTTTTTTTGCTATCATCAAGTAGATGTGCCATCTATTCGATTAACCATAATCTGCAATTTTCTATCTACTTTCACTGCAAATTTAAATAATTACCAGTAGGTGCCAATTCTCCAAGGGCAATTTTAAACTTTCTTTCCTGTAAAATTTTAATTTTGTGGCATGTGCCACTTTTTCACTGAGCTCCTCATTTGTTAACTACAGTTAAGTAGTAAATTGGCATTGAAAGATCACAATGAGTAAATGGTTCCTCAAGTAATTTTTTAAAGAAGCAGTGAATGAACCTTCAAATACCAGGAGGCTTATGTGTGTGTAAGAGAAACTGAAAATAAAATGCACTTACTTGTAAACAGGATAAAAAGGAATAAAAAAGATGGTAATTAACCGACAGTTTCAGAATACTGAGCGTATTCCATCATCAGGGACGGCACAAACATATAAGACATCACAAAACACTTCCCTCATTCCCACCTCGTGTCGTCCTACGTGTTTTGTGATGTCCTACATATTTGTTCCGACCCTGGTGATGGAATACACTCAGTATTCTGAAATTGTAGGTTTATTACCATCTTTTTTTATTCCTTTTTATCCTGTTTACAAGTAAGTGTGTTTTATTTTCAATTTCTCTTTAGGACCTTCAAATGTTGGTAGTTCTTTCAAAATCAGGGAAAATTCTGGAGTAGATATCAAAATATCAAAATTTTATTTTCTCTGACAATCTCCCAAACATAATTTCTCTCTCTCTGTGCCAGAATCAAATTGGGAAGTGCAATAAAAGTAATACTGTTTTTTGTCCACTGGAATAGCCATTAACTTGTTTGAACAGCCTCTTTTCTTAGTTTTTGATTGGGCCTTCATAAAATTATATATATATAAAAATATATCATTTAGCCTCTTTTTTACCAATAATATTTGATAACTATTATATATATACATATACAGAACCTCGATTATCCGAAACTCTTTTAACCGGAACCCTGTTTAACCGACGGTTTCCTTAAGTTTTTTTTGGGTAAATAAACAATTTCTCCTCCCCCCATCCCCCCTCCTGTCAGAAATTCCGTTCTATTGTCCCCCTTTGCTGGAAAATCCATTCGTCTCAAAGACCATCTGCCTTTCTATTGGCTACTTTCTTTCCGACTCGGAAGCGTTGGCTTTACCGAAATGTAGAACATTCATTTATGCTACGGAGCCCACTAAACGGAAACGTGTTTTGTTAACAGTGAAATAGAAGTTCCAAATTGTGAGCACAATTGAAGCAGGTGAAACTTCTAAAATAAGCAACTCCGGTGCTTTTGAATGTTTTGCTAAAGAACTGATGTGGTTGGAGCAACAGACTGATTCTGATTCTACAGAACTTATGTCACTGAAACAACTTCGGGACAGAGCAGCTAAACGACGTCAGTTATGCTTACAGCAGAGCAAACTTCCGTTTAAGCCAATGTAAAGTATGTATCGTATGTCATATAAACATTTACATTGCATTTTCTGACTTGTGTGACATCTATTGAACAAATTTATTGTTTATAATTATAGTAATATAATTAAAAACACCACATTTAGTTATTTTGTTGTCACAAACGTAGTTCGTGGCTCGACGCTCCCGCTAACCCTTTCTCTCCTCTCCCTCCTTCCACATCCCGCTTCTTACATATTCCTCTCCATATCTCCATCATTTTTACATTTCTGCCTTCCTATCAATTCCTGGTGCTGCAAGGGTTCTCCTTCTCTTATTCCCCGCCAACATGGCGCCCTTATCCCTATTAAACTGTGCTTTTCCGACTTTAGGAGTGACCGGTAAGTGCTTTTATGGCTGGTACACAAAGGCAACCAGCCCGTGAAAACTGTTTGCTTGCTACGTTA